>APFE031571479.1:1713-12723 GCA_000404065.3 Pinus taeda
CAAAAGAAAATTGGAAAACTCATTTGCAATGAAGGATTTGGGTGTTGCAAAACAAATCCTTGGTATGAGAATAACTAGAGACAGGAAGAATCGCAAATTAACATTGTCTCAAAGCGAGTACATAGAAAATGTGTTGAAAAGGTTTAATATGCAGAATGAAAAACCAGTTAGTATACCTTTGGCTAGCTATTTCAAATTAAGTAAGGAGGCGTGTCCCAAGAATCAGGAAGAAATGGCTCATATGTCTAAAGTTCCATATGCATCAGCAGTTGGAAGCTTAATGTATGCAATGGTCTACACAAGGCTTGATATTTCACATGCATTGGGAGTTGTAAGCAGGTACATGAACAATCCATGAAAAGAACATTGGATGGCGGTGAAGTGGATTCTTAGGTATTTGAGAGGTACCACAAATCAAGAATTATGCTTTGGTGGTTCAAACATTGCTCTACAGGGATATGTTGATGCAGATATGGCAAGTGACAGAGATAACAGGAGGAGCACTACAGGATATGTATTTATTGTAGGTGGAACAATTGTCAGCTGGATTTCAAAAATCCAAAGTGTTCTTGCACTTTAAAAAACAGAAGCAAAGTATGTTGCTGTTACAGAGGCTAGTAAAGAAATGATTTGGTTACAAAGGTTTCTGGATGAATTGGGTAAGAAGTAGGAGATGGGTAGGCTATACAGTGATAGCCAGAGTGCCATACATGCAAATAACGCTACATTTCAATCCAAGACTAAGCATATACAGCTCAAGTACCATTTCATACGGTCAGCATTGGAAGATGGACAGTTGAAGCTGGAAAAGATACACGCTAGCCAGAATCCTGCAGATATGTTAACAAAAGTTGTAACTAGGGAGAAACTGAGAATCTGCTCAGTTTCAATTGGTCTTCAAGTATGATGAAGAAGATGAGAAACAACCAGGTCCAAAGTGGAGTCATTTTCTAGCAAATGAAGCAGCGGTGGAGTTGCTATATTCAGTCTCCAAGTGGGAGATTGTTGGGTGTGGAGCCTGATTATCTTCTGTATTCAAAGGTTTCAGCCGGATGTATACCCCAGGAAGACTATATACCCCTCCCAACAGGGGGCTGTGGGGGGGACTTGTCCCCCTCGAAGCTAAAAATAGATGTAAAATTGCCTTGTAAAAGTCTAGTAATTTCTAATCAATCTGGGTTGTTCATTAGGCAGATGATCTAACGGTAGAAGTTATGTTTAATTTAGGTTTTTTCCCTAGAAGGCAACCCCTCACTATATATGAGGGAATTATATTGCGTCTATGCATGTCTCTATTTGGAGTGAGGAAAAGAGAGGAGATTGAGAGCGAAGAGGGAGTTATAGTGGATCTATTGTAGGTTGTATCTCTTCAGTTTCTTGGATAATATAATAAAAGAAGGACTGGTTGTTTCTCCGTGGACATAGCCCAAACTGGGTGAACCATGTATATTTTTATCTCTCTTGTTTTATGTGTTTTCTGTGTTTATATTTCTGCAATATTTTATGTGTTCCATTGCTCTGTAATATATAATTTTCTAACAATAGGGAAACCAAAAAATATGAAATAGGCATTCAATGTCCATGCAAAAACCCATCATAGCCTTTCCCCCTTAGAACTTTAGATTCATATGTCCCTCCATTTAGGCCAGTCATCAATTTATTTTCATAAATAAATAATTTACATAACTAGGTTTATATACATGGGATTTTATGGAAAAAGAGTTATTACACATTCTCCTATTCTAGAGTATCTTTCCATTGCACAAAATACTCTCTCTTCTGATTATTGTTGATAACCATAACTCTATAAGCCACAATATCCTCTAGCTTCAACTCTAGGTGATCAAAAATGAAGGATGCTATGTGTGATGCTATTCTTATAGTCTTCAAAATAGTATTGTATGTGTGTGTGTATATACATATATAATTCATATCTCCATCGTCAATGAACAAATTTGTGTTTTATATTTTTTTTTAATGGTTTTTCGTCATATTCTCCTCACATTCACATCAAGTATAGTTGAGGCACTAGATTGCATCATCCACTTTGGTCAATATGGTCCAATATTACTAAATAGTAGTTCTTGGATAGGTATTAATGTGCATTTTTAAATTATTATAGCTAGCATCATTTTAGAGAGGGTAAATTAGGATTGCAAGTTCACCACCCTCAGCCTTGTCTATGTTGCACATTCTACACATTGTATTACTTTCCTAGGCCTTGTGGGTAGCTCAAATTCCAGTATCATGATTTGGCTTGAGTGAGTTGGTTTCAGTTATGCTAAAGTTCAATTTTCTAGTGAAGTAATTAGTCATTGGATTGTTATTGATGTGCATTTGGAAATTGTAAAAGGTATTTTTCTAGAAAGAGCACATTATAATTACAAGCTAGCCATCCTTAGTCTTGTTCCTATTATGTATATTTTACATGTTATATTTCCTCACTGTGCCTTCGGGGTTGTTCATCTTCCACTTTCTATTCTCACAATTTAAATTGTAAGAGTTGGTCATGTTCATTTTGCTTTTCTAGTCATTGAATCAGTATGTTTATCTTTGTAAATTATGTTAGTTTTCATAATTGATTTTAGTTTTAGGCTTTAGCTTGACATAATATTTCTGGCAGTTAATTTTTTTGTTGATACCGTAGTAGGATAAAGGAGTCCACTAGAATGGGATCTTTAGAAAAACTGAAAATATTGAGCTTGAATAAGAAAACATTTCCAGTGAAACCAAGTGAATTTTTAACCATGATATGTGATAAAAAATAAATATGGAGGACATAAATGAATACCTCCATTCATGGAAGTCACCAAGGTACTACTTATGTTTGCAATCTTGCTAAATATGTTTCACTGTGTTAAAAGAGTAATGTTTATTTATGGCTACCGTCTAGTGAAAAAACTACTTGTCCACCAAAGCATCCACTTGTTTGGAATTCATGTGGGGCCAGTCTGACCAACTGGTGGTCTCTGTGGAGAATACTGGTATACACAAGTGAGATTCCACATTTGAAGTCCAACTATTTCTTGAATCTTAATACTTTGTTAGGACAAATAGTAACAAAATTGTGACCTTTTATGGATTTTAATTTATGGTTGTAATGTTTCATAATACACTTCTAGTACATGAAAAACATATTTGATGAAACCAACCTAGATTGCGTTTATGTTTTGTTTAAATGTTGGCTTATCACCAATACTTGGTTATTTGTAAAGTTATCTAGCAATTTTTGTAATGTATGTCTCTATATAGTCGATTTATGATGAAGATGAGATGCTTGATTCTGGTTATTATACTGGAGGACACTTACATACTGAGTATATCACCATACCAAGGTCATTGTTGCCTTTAAAAATATGTAGGAAACTAGTGTCTATTGGAAGTAATAAACAAGACAATAAAGGAGAGGACTTGTTTTCTAATTCATATTTGAACAAACTTGTACACACCGACTCAAATGTAAGGAGAGGATCCACAAAGAAAACTCATTGTTTATGTGAAAACCATATGCAATGACATGCCAAACACGTATAAGGGAGCAGAGCCACTGAGAAAAATCAGTCTACATGAAAACCATATGCAATGACATGCCAAAAATGTATAAGGGAGTAGAGCCACTGAGGAAACACAGTCTATGTGAAAACCATATGTATTGACATGCCAAAAACGTATAAGGGAGTGGAGCCACAAAAAAAACTCATAGTCTATGTGAAAACCATATGCAATGACATGTAAAAAACATATAAGGGAGAAGAGCCACCAAGAAAACTCACAGTCTATGCGAAAACAATATGCAATGACTCAAAAATGTATAAGGCAGTAGAGCCACCGAGAAAACTCACAGTCTATGTGTGTGTATACACACACACACATACACACACATAGATTGTGAGTTTTCTTGGTGTCCCTACTCCCTTACACTATCGAATATTCGACGGCACTGGCTAAACATCGAATATTTGAATATATCTGGTTGGATTCCTTATCAGATACTCGATGACTAGATTGAAAGAAACAAATCCTGGTACCTTAACCCTCCCATTGGACAAGACTCCCTTTCATTTCCTATTCGATGCCTAACCATCAATTTGAAAGTGTTGTAGTGACAACACTTTTGTCGTACAATTTACTTATTTGGTCGATTAACTGACATGTGAATGTCAGTTTGTTCTATCGAACAATACGACTTATGGTTCAAATATCCGACTGTGGACTGGTCTGAGAACTGTTGGCTATTTGACATTACGGTTGTCTAATATCTGACAACTTGTAGCAAACTAACCTATAAATGTCAGCTTTTTAATGTCCATTTCAGCCTTTTATGTTTCGGATAATCAACAACTATATTGTCACATATCTGATGGTTGTTAAACTATTGATTATTCAACCAAACTCTAGCGACGATTTGATAAACACCAATGTGTCGGATAGTCAATGCCCATAAGTTGCATATCAGACCAATTGTCGGTGGATTTTGTACCCATTTATACTAGTAGTTTTAGGTTGTTGGGAAATATGTCCCATATGATGTTTCTATTAGGATATTTTCCCAACCTATTGGAATTTTAAAATAATAGTGTACAATATGAGTTAATTAGATCTTGATGGAACTAGATGAGATATCTCTAATACCACTTGACGTAGGCCTGCTAGGGATAGGCTTAATTTTCCCAGAATTCCCCAAATCTGTGAAGGTGGCCCATTATTTTATTCTTCCATAGCATGCTATTACGATGTTACAATGGCCTTTGGGCTTGCTTATGAGGAAGGATCTCCTCATTTTCTCCTTTCTCTGTGTGTAGTTCAATCTAGCCTATGCAAAATTAATCCGTTGTGCTAGCCAAAATCCCTATGTAATCCCAAATGTTACAGCAGAGAATGTGCTTCCTTCAATATATGCGAGCGTCGATAAGACCAAGAGTTGTGCCCAATAGCTACCAAGTTTCTTTAGCCCAAAAAGTTTCTAGTCAGGGGTTGGGGGCATCCTACCAATTTTCATGCTAAGTAGACCAAGAAGTCAACCAACCGATTGGACACCTTTTTACTTTTTTCTACAAATATTATTCAGACTAACCCCTTACCTCATCCAACATCTTGACTGGGACCTTGGGCAGGGCCCATATAGTCTAGCCCATATTGTTGATCAAACGATGGATAATAATAGTGGATTCCCTAAGAATGAGCAGATTTTGAATATTCTCTAGCTTTCAAGGATAGACCTTGTAGAAGGTCATACTAAGCATTTGCTTGATTATTAGCTGGTTTGTCTAAATCCCTTAAAAATTTGGATTTATAGTTGATCAATAGGGTGAAAAATCAACCCCCTTTGTTATTTTAATTAATAAGTAATTAAACTTAATTAATTAATTGGTTGTTTAGTTTATTAATAATAGTTTATTAATTATCAATTATATTAATAATTAGTAGAATATTATAATTAGCTAAGAATTATTATTATTAACCATAATACTATTATAAATTAAAAATATTACCAATTGGTTAAAAATGGAAAAACGGAATAATAAACCCACGGAGGAAAGCTCAATTAGTGATGGTTGTGTTATGAAGTATTATGTAAATGATGAAATTCAAGGTTGAAATCCCCTATGGGTCAAACCAACAAGAAAATGAAAACAGGAAAAATAATAATTAATAATAACTTATTTTTACTAATTAAGATATGAATACTTGAAATATTTTCTTCTACAAATTTATATAAATTTGTGTTACATAGTTTATTATGATAATTTTATGACAAACTTAATGAATACTATAAAAATTTGTTTTACATAGTTTATTATGATGATTTTATCACAAAAATAGTCAATATAACCATTCAAAGAAGTGAATTAAGTGATTTTCTTATTCCTCATTTTGGAAAAACTCAATTTAGTTAAAGTAAAAAAATTCTAGATCCACGATATAATTCCAATTTTAATCAAAAATATGTGTTAAACAAGAGCCCGAAATGCTCAAAAAAATTGGCAAAGAAAGATGTAAGGTTTAAACAATAAAAAATGCCTCAAATGAATGAGATCTCAAATATTCAAAAAGACACTCAAAACCTTTCAAGAACAAAAAGGGAATAGTGCAAAAAGACCAATCTCTAGGTCATACAAAGAAGAAAAAGTGAAATATTAGCTACAATCAACCTTATAACAAACATAAAGTTGCTCCTAAGAATATAAACAACCTTATACTTCATAGAGAAGATATGTAACCCAATTCCTCACTTCATAGGCTTCACAAATTAAAAACTCTAGGTTGACACAAATATTTTCACACACAAATAAAATATACCAAGAAAAACTATTGACCTCAAGATTCTTAACCCTCAATTGACATACAATACCAAAAAAAAACACATTCTAGCTTTTAGAGAACTCGGCCAAGTGAAATTTTCACTTTTTCAGAACATATGCGACCATCCATAAGAAATATTGTGTATGTACACATTATTTACTTAGACAACCTACATATACGTGATTTGTAAACACTACAACTATGTGTATACATAATTATTCTGAATAAAAACTATGTATAGACGGTAAACTGAGGAAGAAACAAAAAGAAATCCCATATCTAAAAGATCAAGCTATAATATATGGCCAACTAAGATACCAGAAGATTGAGAAAGCATTAGAACAACAGACCAAACACCCAGATCAATCTAGAAAACCCTTTAGAAAACAATTTACAGGTATTTCCCCACTGGAGTCGCTAGTTATGTTGAAGGGAAAAGTTCCCAAGGGCTAGGGTTGTGAGCCCCAAAAGAACAAAATAAAAATATAACGAAGAAAACTCATATAAAGAGATCAAGCACTTGAATTCACAAAAGTATGGATTAGAGATGTACCCATAGGTCCTACGTTTGAAGTAGATCTCGTAGGGTCCAAACCCTCAACTTTCTTCCAAGATGTGCAGACCTACAAATATATCACAAACACAAAAAAAGATCACAGAATTCAAAGCATAAATACATACATACATTCATCCATTCATATATATATAACCATCATCATAAATTAACATTCATAAGATAACAATGCAATTTGGAAATAAAACATGATTTTCTTTATTAATTGAAAGGAACAAGAATAGGTGAAGTTGCAACCTAATCCTTACAAAAGGTATTGATAAAACCTTCCTTAGAATCCATATAGCCTAAAACATTGATGACTTACTCTCTAATATGTGCAAGAAGATGCTAGAAAATGAGGTTAAGCATCTATGCAAGGAAACAAGGGTTTCCTAGAGACTGGGAGTGTAGGAGGCACGAGAAAAATGTAGACCTGATCTAGGGAAATTTGGGTATAGTATGGATACCTCTCATTAGGAATTAATTAGGCCTACCTAAGGGGGTGTATACATACCACCTCAAATCAGTTAATTTGGTTAGGCCACGGGCTCCTGTAGGTGGGCTTTTAGTAAAACACGTAAACCCTACTTGAAAAATAGTTATATATTCTCTCAAATTTTAAAAATGCATATGCAAATATAGTTCATGCGAACTGCATACATATGTGCTTTAATAGTGGGAAGAGTTGTGTATGGATTTTGAAAAGCACCTTTTTGAAATAAGGATAGTTTTATAATGGGAAAGGGTTCTACCTAGGCCATATAAGAGCACCTAGTCTATAAGAGTGATGAAAGATACTATAACACCAACGATTTCTTGATTTGAGCTTTAGGAAACTTAGCTAAGCTATCAAATTCAACACCCATTGAGACTTTAATAACTTCCAATTCTTCTTTTAATACATCTTTAGGGATTAGCATGGAGTCCCTAAACATTGATGGGCCCCACATGTCTTTGATAACTTTATTGGTTTTGAGGAAGGAGTTACTCTAATATTCATGAATACATGAACACTCCATGATAGCATCTTGTAGAATTTTTATTCTTGCAGATCATTCCTCCTTGATCTATTTGATTCTTTTCCTCTAGGGAGTCCTTGTCAATTTATATAGAAATTAGTGATAGTATTGAATTTATTAATGAAGGTCAACAATTCATTAGCAACAAATAATTGATCATGCTCAAGTCATTTCTTTAGATATTCAATGAATGAATGGATTATTCAAGGCAAGTTTCTCAAATGTAGAGAAACCTCCCATTGTTCTTCATTAATTGTGTTTCACTTATTTATGTTCATTGTAACATAGGATATCATTCCATTTTACAACTAGGCTACTTTATTACTTTTTGGGTGGTGATATTGGCTTAAGGGGGCTTGGACCCAAGTTCAAAGTTAGCTGCACTAACCAACAAAACCCTATACTGCCAGCCCTTTCGAAAACAACCCACATAGCGTAGGCTAGAGTCTCACCCGAGGCAGTATTGGGGAATGACAAAAACAGGGTTTTGGATCCAGAGTTCTATGTGATGTATTTCAATTACTTCTAGGGATTTACTCTGACCTTCGTGAATCCTAATCCTTGAAACACAGAAATTATAGTAACTTATAGATATCAGATTCTAACTCTGCGCTATTAGTTCTAAACATTCATAACATCATTTAGCTTAGCAGATCTACCACTTTCGTGCATCTATTAAGTTTTTCTTGTAATAAATACATTAAACAGAGTGAATACATAGTAAATGTAAAAGTAAAGATTAACACGCAAATACACAATTTTTTCTCCAAAACAATGTTTATTATGTTCATATCTTCTATTACAAAATCTTTCTACCTTGCGCACACAACTGCAGGGGCCCGCGCACTCAGTTGCAGACTTACCAAGGTCTCCATGCACACAGCTACAGGAGCCTTCCCCTTCACCTAAGTACAGAGTAGGAAATACAGACCCAAAATGTGCCTATCTGTGTTCTTCACTATCTTCACGTTTTTCTCTATGACCTTCTATGACTATTTTATATCTTTCTCTTTTACAATACCATGGTCCGCAAACCATGCGCGGCTCATAAAAAAACTTAAGTTCTAACAAACTAAGGGGCTTTGACCTTCCTAAATTCCCTTTGACTCCTAATGACCTTTGGCTCCGCTCCTCAAATTTTGGAGACTTTACAATAATAACAAAATTGTTTACAAAATATACACAAGGGGACCCTATCCCAACAGGCCCCCAATGCAAAGTCATGACTCGTCCTCATCATTCTACTGGTGGTTCTTGGATCTTCACCTGCAACTCACTAAATTCTATCTTCAGTACTTGAAGATCGGTTGTTCCCTACGTAGTGGCCTGACGAACTTCCTCAACCAATTTTTTTGTGGCTGGGCCTTCGACTACAAGGTCCATGGTTCTTTGCATCTACTGCATCGCCTTTAGCTTGCTCTATACTGGTCAAATGACTTGCTTCATCCACCCAGGGTTGCGTCCTTGAAGATATGATGTATTCCTTTTGATGCAGCTTATCAATCTTGCTCTAGATGAGCTTGCCCTCCTGTAATTTAGTGAACCTTTTCACTGGTGCTAAGGTCCATGTTTTAGATCTGATCTCGTCAAACTGCCTCTACTTTTCTCATATATCTACTTCAATTTTCTACAAAGTTGGATCCTCCTACAGCGAGGTCCACAGTTTCATGGCTTATTCAAACAACTGGGTGCAATGCTTGACTGCAGCTTCTAATGTAGCCATCTCTTCTTTACTATTAGCCTCGCATTTCTTTCTGACTTCTAGACGAGTGGTTGAATGTAGCTTAAGTTGGAGCTCAGAGATCTATGGCTACATCTCAAATCGAACATTCCCAATTTCCTCCTTCGAATCCTTTACTATGGCATCTAGCTTCTGAATCTTGTCTATAGATGTTGCTTCAGCAAGAATCTGGAGCTCGAGAAGCTCACTACAAGCTTGCATTATTGTTGCTTCAAGCTGCTAACTACATGCCATCACTTCCTCCCTTTCCTTGAGAACCTACACCTTTTCCTAGAACATCTGCTAATTGTTGGTTTTGACTTTGTTGATGATCAGTAGTACGTGTTATTCCTAAACTCTAAGCTCATCTAATACCCCTTGATGCAACTTGTGCAGTGTTTGAATAGGAAGTGCCCCCAGGTTGAGACTCAAATCCTTTATGTGTAAGAGGTGTGCCTTATCTTCTGATGCCTGGAAGTATAGTGACCCCTTTGGTAACTATAATGTGCATAGGTATGTGGTGAGATCTATTGTTAAAGCCAATCTGCTCGCTTGTTTCAGACTCGCTTGCTTTAGGCTCACTTGTCCAACGCTCACTTGAATGATTCCTGTTTGGACCTGCAATTCCCTCTTGCCCTGCTACACCCTATCTAGTGTCTGATGGTACTGATCCTAAATGTGGTTCCAGATATTCTCCATTTTGTTGTGGATCACACCACCGATCTCATCTAGGGCTCCCTCAATGAGGACCAAAGGCATCACACTCATCGATTTGTCTAATTTCTGCTTCTTGTGCGGCCCTGTACAACTCCACTTCTGCCTCTTTTTGATGATGAAAGGGGATTCCAAGCCTGCACCCCCTTCCTCTTCACCCTCTGTCTCTCCCTCCACATTGGTGCACTCCATGTCAGACTCGTTGAGGTCAATGGTGGCTTGCGACATAGTGGTAGTTTTCTCCTTTAGCGCATCGGTCTCTTTGGTAGAGACCTTTTATTTTATCGCTTCTTTCTCCTTTTCAGCAGCTTCTTTCTGTTGCACAACCTTACTTTTGCCATGGCCTTCTCTTTCATGGAAGTCTTTTCTACTTCCTTCTTCTTCTCTTTTGTTGTTTCTATCATTGTTGTGGTCTGTGCTACTTCGACATCGACAACCTTACTAGTTCCTCCATCGACATCAGAAGGGGTGAGCCAGATGCTCATCCATTTACTAACAACCACTAGAATATCATCCTTGGTGACTAAGTACAAAATCTGTTTGGGTGTGGAGCCGGATTATCTTCTATATTCAAAAGTACTGCCACATTGGACCCCAGTTCAAAATGGGGGCGGCAACGCCGCCCGTAAAATATTCGCTGCAGGGGGGGTCCGAGGGGGGGCGGCTGTGACCTTTGGGAGCCCCCCCCTGGCGGGGGG
>APFE031571488.1:0-24369 GCA_000404065.3 Pinus taeda
CAAAGGAGGTGGTGGTAGCGTAGGTTGTTGATACATATTAGGGTTATATGCTTGCTGATAGGTTTGCATGTTTAGATTATATGAAGTAATTGGCATATTTGGGTAAGGCACATAGAATTGGGGCTAAGGTTGATAGTTGTTGGCATAGAGTTTTTACCTCCAATTCTGTCCCCAGGTAGTATTTTGTGGTTGCTGAGCAACCCAAGGAGGGTAGCATGCAGGAAAGGTCCATGGCCGAGGCTAGCTATAACCTTGAGGATTTGGATTTGGAAACACATTCTGACTCTGGCCTCTCCAAGTGGGTCTTTTGGTTGCTTGAGATTGGTCAACGGTTTTAGCGTTCCCCTTGTAGATGGCTTGTAAGTTGGGAAGTGATGGAAATTTCTTGGTCAGGTGTTCTAGGGTACATATTCCACAGACCTCAATGGTGTTTAAAGGACATTCCCTTTCTGCGTGTTTATGCCTACACTTGGAACAAAAGACTGCCATGGATGCCTTCTCGACTTCCTGCTTTTTTTTAGTTTTCATGGTGTCTAGTTGGTCACTAATTGTGTTCAAGATATCATTTTTAAAGTTTTCTAATAGGTTCCCTGTCTGGACTCTTGTAACAGCATTAGCCGCAGTTTTATTTTGCACATAATCTCTAGAATTGTCTCTAAGTTCTCGAAGCTTTTTAGCTACTTTGGCTTGGCTTCTAGAATAGGTGCAACACAGCTCAATGACTTCAGAAAATTTCCTTTTATAAATGTCTCCACCACTAAGAAGGTTTAATGTTTCAATGCAGTCATCTCTCAGCCCTTTTATGAACACAATTTTGATAATATTTTCATGTAGGTTGGACCCATGGGATTTGTTGAAGTTGTATAGGAACGGTTCAAGATACTCTTCTAGGTTTTCATCTTCATTTTTCTACATCGTAAGGATATCATTAATGTTCCTACTTCTACAAAAATCTTGATACTTTTTAAGAAAAACTAATCTCATGTCATCCCATGTGTATATAGTGTGCTTGCGTAGAGTCATGAACCACATAAGGGCTGCATCTTTTAATGTGGTGGGAAATAATTTAAGTTTATGAGCATCCTCATAATAATTATAACTACAACATAAAATATTGAATTCAAAAATAAAGGCATCAAGATCTTCAGATGATTTATCGTAGAACGATGGGAGAGATGCCATTGGAATGCTTTTCATTGTGATGTCACGAATCACATCTAGGATAGGGAATCTGAAGGTAACCTCCTCTTCATTTTCCTAGTTTCCCTCTCTAAAGAGGTTCCTGTTGCATCGAGGACCTTCTCTCTCTTCTTGGCATTCTTCGTTGTGTCTTTCCTCCCCATCTTCATGATCCATTTCTGCAACTGGCACGCACTGGGGTTTGCTGATTATGGTATGAATAGGGGGTAGTGGGACATGATTGATGTTGGTTTATTGCTTGTCCCAGTTGTGTTGATGTTCCACTAGTTCTTATACAAGGTTATCAAAGAAAATATACTAACTGATCCTTTCCCCTCGATCTAAGAATTCATGATCTAAAACCATGTCGGCATCAACACTTCCTCCTTGTCTCAATCTTGCATATCAATTAGCAGCAATAAGAATGGGTATATTAACTGATCCAAAACTTGTAGGAAATTTAGAACTGGAAATAAATCTACCCTTGTTATCCCTAGGCCTACCTGTACTTCTAAGCATAATGATGAAGGAAATAGAAATTCAAGAGCAAGCAGTGATTGATCAGACTTTGGAGCAACCCCTAAAAAGTGGATGTGTGGCTCTTCACTCACATCTTACCACACACTCTTCGCCCTCTGATAGTCCTGCAAGATCCTGAAACTCAAATGATAATGGTTACCTAAATAAGAAATGACAACTTCCCCAGCAATAGTGCCAAAATGTTGAGAGATTATATTGGAGAATTAAACCTCTTAATATTAATTGTTAATCTGGGTTCGTAAGCACGAGTTTCCTTGTGCTTTCTTTGTTTAGTTGCTCAATTAGATTTTTAATAATTCCTTATAATAATTAGCGGGGTAATAAACACACAAATTCTTTCAAAATTAAAATAAATCAAACATATAGGTGATATGAGTAGACCCAAAAATCAAATTTAATCTAAAGACTTCAAAAATCTTTACGAACCTAACCTAGGATTGAAATCCAAACTTAACAAACTATTAAATTATTTACCACTAATTCAAGTGAATACCTAGTTACACCAGACTTAATCAATCAAAAACACTCGAGTTTTGGTTTTAATTCTTACAATCCACACTAAAAATGGAACAAAGATTCACTATTTGTGATAGCACTTCCAATTCTAGCTTAAACAAGCAATCTATACTTAATTGACTCGTTCCCTACCAAAGATTTTGAAGTTAAGTACTGAACTAGACACTCTATTTCACTCTTTGATTCTCCAACTTTATTCTTTGTTCTCAATCAACTGCATATAGGTCCTAATTAATCATAGTGATGAGAATGACTTCAAACATTAAGTCTACTCAATACATGACAATCCAACAAACAATTATGAGAAACTGTACTTTGAATCACCTTGCAATCACACAAATCCTCAATTATAGGTAACCCTATTTAAAATCAAGGTGCTCTTGTTGACATTCAATCAGGCATCTAAATTATGAGAAATATAATCAAGCATGAAACAAGAAAATAAATAATCCAAACGAAACTAATGAAATCAACTATCACTGGAGATAGGGGAATCAATAATCCAACAAAACTAAAGAAACTGCTTTAACACTAATAAACAAAACAAGGAAGTCAATAATCAAAACAAATCTAATGAAACTGCTTTAACACTAATCACATCAAACACCCTTTTTCATTCTGAGTTTGATTCACACATGTATCAATAGAGAAATCTATATACCACGCAAACTTAACTATAACAAATCATTTAAACCGATATCCTAAAAGCAGTGCTCTATTTGTATATAAATTTATGAAGACAACCTAACATCAATCCAATCAACTAAAAATCAAACCAAGTTCATGCCAATCTCATTGTTCAAACAATTTATAAGTATTTCCTTATGTCGCAGCACCTGCAAAACAATCCAACAAAGAGTCAACCGATCCAGTTATTAGAGGAAACGATGAGACGATTTGGGAATGGATAGATCTCACTCTAAACTAACTCGAATCCCATTCATCCCTAATCTCAGAATAGGTTATTTGATTTAAGTATTTAAAAGTAAATTTGGTACTCTCAAATTGATAAACAACTCTTCTCAATCATTAAATGACCATGTAGTTCATGCACATCTATGTCAATTGCAAATCAATGTGATGGCGAGGTTTATGAGTAGAGTATGACTTTGTCCCAAGATGAAAAATGAGAATCACCCCAGAGATTTTGGTTTTGGATTGTTTAAACAAAGGGTTGTAAGTGCATCAACACATCAACATATTATAATCAAATGAAACTAAGATAATTCTTCATGCAACAAACCAAACTAATAATAAATCGTAGAGAATTAAGAACTGAATGTAACTAACACAGAGCTACTTATTATGCAATGTACAAATCTAACTAATATGGGTGGGCCTGACCACACTTGGGAGATGACTAACTTATAGTAAGGGAGAGATTTCAATTGCGATCGACTTTTCATCACTAGCAAATCACCAAATGTTTAATTTGAATTCAAGGCAAAACCATCGTAAACATTTTGATTAAAAATAAGTCATGAAATACATAGTAACCAATTCAATGTTTGTTCTCTAGCTTTAACATATCACATCCAACCTTTTATAGGCATTTAATTAAGTTTACACAACTAAACTAAAGATGGTAAATCGTAACAACCCAACTAATCTACTCGTTCAAATTGGATGGTTTGAACCACTAGTACAAATTGGTTCAACAACCTCCAACCGATTCTAATCTTAGTGTTTTCTCCAGTCAAAGAGGATAATCACAGACCCTTGGTGTAGTTGGAATCGGATGTGTTCAAGTATGGCTAGAGGCAATGTTTCCATCTAGAAACAGGCGGTCACTGATCTCTTGTGCGGTTAAGTACCGAACTCAAGATAACTCTTGGCTCACTGCCTACTTCTTCCTGCTGTCATCCTACACATGTGCTAGAAGGTTTACACTTCGATCATAATAATTAGTTAGTTTAGGGGTTAGCTACTTATATCTACTTAATTTCACCGACAAGTAGCAAAATGTAATCATAAAATTCTTTACCTCAAAATGGAGATTAGGACAGTGATTAGGGTATTAGAATAGCAAGTAAGTGGGTTTAGGGGTTCCAAAAAGGTCTAAATAGGGATGGAAAATGGTAGTGATAGGAACAAAATGGGGGATCAAGAGTGTCGAGTCACATTTTAGCTCTTTTCTCGACTCGTAAAACTCAAATGAAAATATTTTCGAGTATTTTTTCCCTTTTGACTCGTAAAAGAGAATAAAATGGGGGGTCTACTTTCAAGCTCTTTTCTGACCCTTTAAACATGAAAATACAGTCGATCCCTTGTCATTTCAAACTCGTTAACGAATTCAAAATGTTGTGCGCTCAATGTATGTTTACCACTTTTTCGGGATGGGATCTAGTATTTACGAAAAAGGTACTCCTTGGCTGAAATGGTCAAGTTTTCTACATTTTCGGGTTCGAGTGACACAAATGTACGAAAAGGGACCATGTGTACTTTTATTTTCCGTTTCTTTTTCAAACTCTCTAAATATGAAAAAGGTATTGGGTTGCACCTTTTTTAGAGTTGTTAAAATATTAAACGACATCGGATTCGTCACCATGATGAACATGAGCTTCTCCTTGCTAGGGCTCGTTAAACTTACTAGGTCAGATTCGTTTGAAGGAGGAAGTTACAGTGCAAACATATGTTATTCCCTTCAAGCTTGCGATTAAAAAATAATTGGGGTACCTTCCAGAGATGGTGGGGGGGAATTTGGAAATCTAATAAGTTGTGTCAGAAGCTCACTCTTGAACATGACACTTTTTGCTTCATGTCAGAATGTGATATCCTCCTTTTTATCATTGACCTTCCTGGGTTGGGCCATTCATTGTTTCATTCCATTTGATCTCTTTTGCATCATCATGACCACCAACTATGGATCCAAAAGCTGACAAACTTCTAGTGGTGTTGCCGATATGTTCAAGAGTTGTCCTTCTGCAGTTACACTTACCCCTGATTCTCTATATCATTCAAAACCATTTTGCATTACTTTGTCTCATGTTGATGATGTGGGATACAATATGGCCCTCCTTCGACACGGTCACTTCCTGTCGAATTTAGATCATTATCCAGGAATTATACCAAGAGACTCCCTTCCAGTACCTTAGAGCTTGCATGTCCTAACGACAAGTTCTTCACACTCGATAACAAGTTCACATCACTGGCTTTCGATTGAGTGATTTCACAAATGTTCAACTACAATCCCTTTATTCACATTCTATGAATTATGCTGATATTACCTTGAGGACCATTGTCATTATTGGTGGTTTCTCTCGCGCTTATTAACAGTTTACATCATCAGCTAGTAATCAAGCAGTTTTCTAGCATGTTTGACGTCAACACATCTATTCACATGTTAGGATTTGTACTTTGATCGGGTTGTGTTGGAGTGAAATACCTTGGGCTTGGATTATGCAAGTCCAGATTGCAAGGCGATGTGACATGATTATGTTGATATACATGTCCTTCTCATTACTGGATGGTTACGACCATACCTTGATTTCGATCTGATCCTCTTTATTGGATGGTTATGCCCATGCCTAGATCCATTTAAATGATCATTCTCTGGATGGTTGTGTCCATAGCACGATTCATGTATAATTTGACCAAGTTTTCGATTATGTATATGTATTTGTACTTGCTTGTAGTTTTTCTAATGACAAACTCTAGTTCCCCGTAATGATTCATAAAACTTTCCATCCCTCACTCTAGTTTGGCCTTCATGCTTTAGGGGGCATCTATTACACATCATTTTGTCACTATACTTGTACTCCTCATTCCATGATCCTAGAGGACCTCTACAGTGAACCCTACATACTTCCCCTTCATGAAGAAACTCCCATTGTGTCCCTCTTCATGAGAATAACAATTCCCTTTCGCATCATTTCCCAAAAAACTTTTGTTTTTCCTAGTTTACAAGATCGACGCTGATGACCAGTTTTCTCGCACCAATATGCAGGGATTAACACTGTCCCTAGTGCTGACCGGAGCGACTGATCCTTGTTCCTATCATGTCGATCCTCTTTTGGAATTTTTTTTAAATAAGGAGCCGAAGCTTCCAATGCTAGAAGCTTCGTAACGGAAGTTTGGTAAATGGTTGGGCCAGATGGAGTCAATGATGTCAGTTTGGGCTACTTTCCCCTATAAGTATGGAACTACCTCAAGAGATAAGACCTTCTCACATGAGAGGAGGAGCTATCTCCCATCCATTCATGCTATATAAACCTCCCATTTCCCAAGCAAAAGCTAGTCTTAATGTTGGTGTGCTAGTGCTAGTTAAGTTTGGTATAATCAGCAAGTTATTCATAGTTTTAGCTCTGTAGTTGTGTGTGAGTGAGAAGTGTGAATTTGGTTTAGTGTGAAGAGTAAAGGGAAAAGACTTAAAACTATCATTGTTGAGGCCAACATAGAATGTTAACGAAAGTGTGTGGGAACCTGGTTTCGTCAAAGAAGAACAACAACGTTAAGGCAATGGTTGTAATCTCTTCTTGATTTAATATATATGCAACTATCGATTGATTTCATACCTAATGTGTCATCTCACATGTTTATGGCTTAATGCTTCCTGACTTGTTAAGTAGGTTGAATTACAATTTGTCTATTATCACGGTTGTTGTTTGTTTTTGTTTACTTATTTTAGGTGTCCGAAGAAGGAAATGGGATATAGTTGGAGCAAGCAAGCAAGGTCATCACCAAACGGGATAAGCGTACTAAGAGGTAGGCCCTCTTAATTGGTTCTAACCTAAGGAAATTTTCCATAGAATGTCTTGTTTGTGGCTAGACCCACTATCGGGCTAGAGGAATTGTTTGTGTTTGCACTTAGAATTTTACTTCATCGCACATCCTATCCCATATTCATTGTAATAGGTCAATAAGGAGAAAAAGATAAAGGTAACCAAACAGTAGAAAATCAAATTTTCTATCAATATTGATTTTATTAATGATGTACGTTTTGATGTTGTTCCACTTTATGTATGTGGTGTCATGTTTGGGAGTCCCTATTTGTACATGTGAGATCCAATATTAATGTACAGAGCTAACTAGCATCACCTCATAAAGGGAAAAATATCCTTCATCATTAAAATGCATAACAGAAAGTCTAAGACTTCACTAGTAAGTACCAACCAAGCTAACAAATTGATAAGTTCTATTAAGAAGTATGTTTTATTATTCTTAAAATAAAATTAGTATGTAGAAGAATCAATGATAGCAAGAGCATCCTTAGATGGGTGCACTAAGGGATAGAGACAAAAAATAGAAGAGTTTCTACAAGCTTACAAGCGATTCTTCTAAGAGCCTAAAGGACTACCATCCAATTGAGGAGTGGAGCATGAGATCGAACTATTTTTGAACTCTCCATTGCCAAATATTGGGTTATATAAGTACCTCATTTTATAACAAAATGATTTGAAGAAGTAGTTCTCAATGACTACCAAAGTATGGTATTATTCAACCAAATATGTCACCATGTGGTTCACCTATCATATTTATGCTTAGGAAGGATGGTACTTCGAAAATGTGCATTTATTACAGGGCGTTGAACAAAATTACACTTAAGAAAAAGTACCCCCTACCTAGGATTGATGATCTAATGGACCAATTGCAATAAGAAAAATACATCACCAAACTATATTTAAGATTAGGGTATCACCAGGTGTGTGTCAAAGTATAATGTACTTGGAAGACCACCTTGAAAAATATACAAGGTTGTTATGCGTGGTTATCCATGTTAATTGCTCTATGCAAAGTACTAGCTATTTTCATGAGATCGATGAATGATATACCAGACCCAGATCCAAATTAATATGTTATTGTTTATTTAGATGATATACTAGTATAAAATCATAGTTTGGAGGAGCACATATCACATTTAATGCAGCTTCTAGAGACATTGAAGAAGAACCAACTACTCGAAAATATCAAGAAAAATGAGTTTTCATAACAACCTTTGGTATATTTAGGCTATGTGATTGGTGGAGAGGGAGCTCACGATAGAACCTACCAATATGGATTTCTTCATAAAGTGGCCAATTCTTACTAATGTTTTTAAGGTCAAGAGGTTTTTTTGGGCACCATAGTACCCGAGGAAATTCATATCCTCATTTTTAGTAGTGGACACATCACTGCATGCCAAAAAATTGAGTGGAAATAGTTTCTAATGTGTGAAGGGCCATCTAAAGAACTTTGAGGATTTGAAGAAGAAAATTAGTTAAGCACTAGTTCTTGCATTATCAAACTGTAACAACCCTTTGAAGTGGATAGATATGCAAGTGGTTGTGCTATGCTAGTGTTCTTGACGAAGGAAGGAAGGACTATATGATACCATTCTAAAGTGTTTCATGGGACAAATCCAAAATTCCCTACCTTTTACAAAGATCTCTATGCCCTAATAAAAGATTTGAAAATGTGGAAACACTATCTTATGGTAAAGGAGATAGTCATCCACTTAGATCATCAACCAATAAATTACTTCTATATCTAGAGTAAGCCATGATATACTAAACATTAGAAGTGGATTTGGCTTTTAGAACAATTTCATTTAGTAATAAATTACAACAGGGGAAGAGCAAACAACTTTTCTAACATGCTTTCAGGGTTACCCACATCAAAAATCATAGCTTTCACAACTCTAATTCACATGGAGACTTTCTCCCATGATGCATATAAAGAGAAATATATAGACAATGAGGACTTCTAGAATGTTTTTCAACATTTATGGAGTTAGAGTTGTGAAAACAATGGAGATAGCACAAATTGATATCATATCCAAAATGGGTTACTCTACAACTTCGAAAAACTACGTGTTCTTAAAGCTAAGTGATTGCAACTAATTAGATAGCCTCATAGCTATAAGTTTGCATGATATTTTAGTGTAGGGAAAAGAGTGGCCAACATATGTGTACTAGTCCATAATGAAATAAGATGTAGCTAGGTTCATAATAATATGTATGACTTGTTGTACAAACAACATTAATAGTAGGAAACTCAGTTTGCACCATCCATTACCTCTACCCACTCATCCTTGTGAAATAATTTCCATAGACATGGTGGGAGGTTTACCAACAACTAGAAAGGGAAATGATTACTTTGTCATGGTAGTTGAAAAGTTAAAAAAGATGTGCATTCTCATGCCCTATAGAAATACCATTAATGGACAAGAAATGACAAAATTGTTCTTTAGATAGCTTTGGGTGCACCCTAGGATACGAAGCTGCATTGTTATAGACAATGATGCTAGATTTCTCAGTGCATTTGGGATTACATTGGGACAATATGGGAACAAAGTTGAAGAGGTCTACAACATTTGATCCACAAAAAGATGGGAAAACAAAATTAGTCAATAGGAATTTGGTATAGCTTTTGATGGATTACAATCAGAAGCATCTGAAGACAAGGCCAAGTATGAGCAAAACATTACAGAGAATTTATTCAGAGTGTGAGATAAATTATGGTTATAATTGAACAAAGAGAGGTTATATGGTCCTGGTAAGAAAATAAAGGTTTTGTGATATGGTCTCTTGGATATGCTAGAAAATGTGGGAGATAATTCCTACATAATCAATCTAGACCCATTAAGATGCATTTACCTAGAGGTGAATGTGGAAAATCTCAAACTCTGTGAGCTTTCCACATTGGATCAATAAGAGGAGAAGGTCCTACTTTCCATTGAGGATTGAGCACCAGTTTCTTAGGTAGAGTTGATAGAGGATATAGTTTTGCAAAATAAATACAAAACTACAGGACAAGGGAAACATGAACTTTCATGGATTAGATTTAAAGGAAAACTACTAGGCAAGGCCAAATAGTACTTTAGGGAAAAGATAAAGGAAAAACATATTAACCTAATTAAGTAAAATATTTTTGGCACCAAAAACCTTCCAAAAGGGAGATATATGATCTAGATTGAATCATTATATTATTTTTCATCCATTTCAATACTTTTGGTGTGGGAGAATGGAAAAAATCAACTTGCAAGGTCATTTTCACAGGTTGTCCTAGTTTGGAAAATTTAGGGAAAAAAAATTAAGAACCATTTTGAGGCCTTAAATGATCACTTTTTTTTCCAAAACTTATATTGACTTATATTCCATAATTGACAAATTGATATATTTTCAATGGCACAATAATCACATCAATCATGTATTCCATAATTTACACGACAATAAATTTCCAACAACACAAGAATGATCTCAATCAGAACTTGTGTGAGGAATTTATGCCTCTCAAAATTCGACCTATCATGATTAACCACCATAGTTTGAGAGGATACCATGTCTATTCTTGTTACTCGCGTTAAAGGGGCTACCCATGTGGGGACTATGAAGAATAATCTAGAAGGCCCATATTGTAACTCATATTGAGGTTTTAATGGCTCAAAATTAACCCCTAATTAGATATCATTATATGTCATAGCTGGGCCACTAAGAGGAAAATGGGTTCCATTCTATTTGAGTGTATTTTGTTCCATAGTAGAGAAAATCAGCTAAGTGTGGATAAAGAGAGAAAATAACAGAGGATTTTTTTTATATGTATCATCTCATTGACCGCAGGTCTCATGCAACTCCATAGAGAGTGTCTTCTCCTCTTTATCTACATCATTTCCATTATAGTCAAAGGAGAAGAGAGAAAGCTCACCTTCTAGTTGGGTTTTATCCTGAAACCATTTCCTAGGTCATATATTAGTGTTGATGATGTTTTGTGTGTGTTTTTATTTCACTTTTGTCTATTTTCAGCATTTTACTTATTTCATGCATAAGTAGAAAAATCAGTAATTAGTAAATTTAAAAATAGAAGGAAAATTAAGCTTCATATTTCAGATTTAAGATTTTTAGTCTACTTTTATCAAATTTCTTGTGATAGATTGTCTAATGAAATTTCCACAATAGCTTACAAATCAGTGAATCCCAAGGAATTACACATGTATTTTTAGAATTTTTCCTAAGTAATATTTGAGTAGTCCTCCTACTTCTATTAGCCTATGATTTCCCTTTGACACTCCATCAAAATTGAGTTTCATAATGCCTTAAGGAATTAGGGAAAATTTTTTGATGATCATACATAAAGGGAGGGAGATGGTGTTGTCCCTATAATGTTTCTTAATTCTATTTTTCAATTGGATATAATTGTTCTCTCTTGAGGTTTACATTTCTTGTTATATTCTCCTAGGAAGACGATTGAACTAATTCTTTGATATGTTGGTGCATATCCTTCCATCATTCCTCTCCATACATCTTCAAATATGTGTCTATACTTTTCTTTTCAATTTACCCAAAGGTGGAATGGAGGTAATAGGTACCAATCATCATTTAAGGTCAAGTTCTCAAAATGATAACACTTCCATTTTTTATGGTTTCTAAGATGTCATTCCTCCTAATATTTCATTGCTTGAAGGTAGTTGCTACTCTATCTCATAAAAATTCAACTTTAAACATTATTAATTAAATAGATGCTCTAATAGTTCATGTTCTAATTACACGAGTGGCAGAACGATGATCCCTTAAGTCTTCTTTTTTTAAATATAGTATTTGAAATGTGTTTCAACCAAGATCTTAAAGACCACAGTGGTGTGTGGTTTTGAACCCACAACTTTTGATATATCAACCATGTATTTTTTCCAATGCATCAGAGAATTAGTGTGTGAGAAATTTTCAAACACTAATTTTGTTTATGTTGTTATGTTTCTTTGTAATTTGAGGAAGGAGATGTTTTAAGCCCTATTTTTGGTTGTTTGGAGAGAAGGAAAGTGGTTTTCTAGATACTATGACCTTTGTGGAAAAGTTGGTGATGAGTCTTACTGTACATTGGAGACCTAGTGAATGTGAAAATCTCTTTTGCATCAGATAATAGAGTGGACACTCATTGGAATTTGGACCGTAGACATAACTCGTAGTGGTTGAACTCAGTTAACAATCTGAGTTTTCCTTGTCTTTCTTTTTGGTTATTTATTACATCGGTTTAATCTTTCCATTCACTCATTAAGCTAACTCGCACCTATAAATATAAATATAATATTTTATTTTACTTTTGAAAATCATACTTTGAGGGACCGGCCAAACTAACTAACGGGAAACGAGCATTAGTCCCTTCGCCTTATCCGGACGCATTACCAGGGGTTGAATTTTACATTACTCACGTAAGTATATAATAGATAACAACTGTAATATGTAAAGTGGTTAGGAAAAAAGAGAATAAGTGTAATATGTAAAGGGAGTGGTTTAGGAGGCGTGTAATATGTAAAGGGAGGAGTTTAGGAGGCAGAGGAATTGTTTGGACGGTCAAATATATTTAATCAAAATTTCTCAAAAAATCTTGTAAATATATTGTTTGAATTATGTTTTTGATGGTGGAAATATATTCAACATCATTAAAAACATTTAGAGCACTTAAAATTATGAATTTTGACAGCGTTTACTTAGATTTACAAAAATCCCTACCGGATTTTTTCAAAATATGTCCAGAACTTCCATAACTTTCAAGGCAAAAAAGCATAATTTTTAGACTACCCTATGTAAAATGGTTAGGAAAGAGAGAAAAAGTGAAGAAACAAAAGTATTTAATAAATAATAAGTGTAATATGTAAACTTGTTATTATCTTACTGTCCTTTAATTAGTTAGGTCAAACATACGAAATATGTTTTGATTTGATAAAATTTAGTTATATATTAATTTTATTTTTTTGTAAATAAAAAGATTAATATTTATTTTTATTATTATTGGTTGAAAAATTGAATATCTCATTACAAAATACATCCTAAATTGTGATTTTGCAATCATTGCTTTTTATTAATGCAATGTATTCCATTCTTGTCATACCAATACTTTTTATACACTAATAATTATATTGAAAAATTAATTAAATAAGGTTAATTCAAAATTTTATAATTAAAAAATATGTACATAAAAAAATGTGTTGGATTAAAATTAAATCAAATTTTAAAAAAAAACATCATGCATTTTAAAAACTAAATAATAAATCAGTTGTTATTATTATTTTTTTTCAAATATAAATTAAAATTTTAAAAATAAAATCTATATATTTTTATAAGCTAATAATTATATTAAAAGAATTTTTTATTGAATATTTCAGTTCAAATTTTAAGAAATAAAATATGTAATTCTTGACTTAGATAGATAACCTTGATTTAAGTGCAAGCATAACATATTATAGTTTTTTGAAGCTATGTTTACATAAGCGTTGAAATTAGGACCTTGCTCTTTAATTGCACAATGAGAACTTCACGAATCAGTAAAATTCAGATTGATAGAATTCCAAACCTTAACACTAATTTGAATTCAATATTTTTACAGTAATTTAGCTATCTTTAAACTAAGCGATAGGAGTAGCTACTATATAGCGTTTGTTTAGTAGTGCTTCTTGTGTAAAAAGTAATTCATAGAAAAGTGTAAATTAATTTGAATTAAAAAAATAAAAATCTAAACATGCATTGTAACAATTAAATTTTCACATAAATTTCAATTTCAAATTAAAATTGACATGCATGTAAACATAAGATAATCTATTTCCAAAACACCAATTAATTAAATTCTATGATACTTTAAATATTTATTTTAAAGCTAGATGTCCACGTGTACTTTGTTAAGGTTCTAGCTGATGTGAAGTCATATGTTCAATTCCCACCCTAATCGAGGCAAGATATTAGATATGATAAAGATATAGACCTACAAAGCTTACCAAAAAAACTAGACAAACCTTGTACCATAAAAAAAACATTAATATAAAAGATTAAAATTAAAAAATAAACACATCTAAATAGTCTTTGATAACTGAATAAATGTATATGAAGGTAGAATAACAGTGAATCTAAAAATAAACTATATTGTTGTGCCATTAAATGATGTGTTAAAGGAGTCATTTATTAAATTTTAATTCAAAGTTTTTTAAATTCTTTTGGAAAGAAACATATTTTTAAAAAATTTGTTATATAATATATATATAGTTAATTTTGTATGTTAATTGGTATTATTATAAGTGGAATACACATATCAACTATTTTATTAATTTAGTTGTGCTAGTTTCATTAATTTGGTGAAAATTTTAAATCATGTGTTTGGTAAAAATTGTCTAGTTTAATTGTTGATATTAAAATAATTTACTTTGATAAATATTGAAATATCTTTTATTATTAATTTCTTCTAATATTATATGTAAAATCTATGTGAACATAAGAGTTGCATGTCTCTTTCAAATTGACTTGTAAAAAAGCATTTTGACAAAAAAAATAAACTAATTCATTTTAAATATAAAATAGTTTAATGATAATATGTCAATATCAATAAAACTTGTTAATGACATTTTAATTATAAAATATTTTAATGGTAACATGTCAAACAACTATTCACAACTCATGAAATTTCATTGAAATTTGGACATAAATATTGACACTGATATGTGTACTATAAATAAAACTAGCCACTCCATCTATATGAACCAATGGAAAAATAGAAAGTTAAATTTAAAAAATTTCAAAATCTATTTTTTATTTTCAAAATATTAAGTTTAATATTTTTTTTTCAAAACTTTAATAGATTTTAGAAAATCTTGTTTAAAATTTTTAGAACTAGATGAAAGCCAATTGTTTTTTTTACTAAAAAAAAAAAAGAATATAGCCTAAGTCAATTATTTTTGACTAAAAACAAAAACAATATAACAAAAAAGACAAAGTAAAATAACTAGCCTATCTTTTAAATGGGGAAAGGGAACAGGGAAATGAGAAAATGGGAAAACAGATTTTGTGAAAACATAGTTAATTTTTTTTAGAATAAATAAAATATATTTTTTAAATATATAGTTAAAGAAGAATATAAATAATATTAAAGAACTTATAAAGATGAAAATGGTGGAGTGAATTTGAGATAGAGTGAAATAAATATTGATAATTTTTTTTAAAGGACAAGAAAAGCTAAGAGTGTGTCTAGTGTCTACCAATAGTAATTATGATTTATTTGGGGATAAAATTTATAAGCTAAGATTTATAATAATGTATATGATGGATGGTGGATCTCTTATTAGATGGGATCCATGAAATGTCCATTGTGATTTTACCATCCAACTTGGGATATGTAACGGGGTCTTCATAATTCCACACAACCCTTAGTCTTGACTTGAGATAACATTTCTCACCCATCAAATTCCTAGTTCGAGTAACAATTCCAGATGATACTCTATAATATTTCCAATAACCTAAAAAAGTAAACTAAAAGTAAATATTATTTAGGTCTCATTTTGATTGAAAGAATATTGGAGAGCTTGGATAAAAAGCAAAAGATCTAGATTAAACATATGTAAAATTAATATAAGAAATTTTAGAATTCAACATTTAACAAAATAAAATAATTGCAAATCATCATAAAATTAAAGAATTAGAGTTCAATCTAAAATATTATATATCTCTTTACTTTAAGTTTAGATTTACCAATAAAAGAGGTTTTCATAATTCTATTGAAGGTAAGTATACTCTCTATTATTGAATTACTGAAATATTTGGTTTTTATGAACTTATTTGCTCACTGTGATGTACTTAATCCCTTATTGTAGTTAAATAAAATATATTTGAAAAGTAAAAATGATTCTTTCCTACATTCTTGTTTGTCTAGAAAGACTTTAACAAAATCTTTCATTTAAAAAATTGATTCTTTCCTACAATGTTGGTTTGTCTAGAAAGAAAATGCAGAACATTTAGATTGCAACTCGTCTAGAAAGAAAATGCAGAACAATTAGGTTGCAACTTTTGAAATCTATTTTACGAGTATAGATTATTTTTTTAACATTGTACAACTTAGTTGCAATAAGGGTATTTGAGGGGCTAAATTTATCTTTACTTCAATCTGACCTGTATTGTTCTAATGATGAGATACTTTGTTTTAGGAAATACTTCAAACATTGATGTCCATATTGATTTCAAAGTGTCTCCCAATGACATACAAGTACCAAATAGGCTACTATTTCTTTCTTACATATAGACTTGCTCAAATTTCAATCACATAATTATTTACTATTAAATGCTAATAAATATCTCTATTTCATTAACACCAGTCTAAAACATCTTCCAAAACCTCTCATACCAATACATGAACCCTAATAAAATTAAACTTTACTAAAAATGAGCGCAATAAATAATACATTTTCTTTTAAGTTAAAAATATCTCATTTACCACAACATTCAATAAAAAAAATGAATTAAACATTATTACAATCCCTAACTAATAACATTGTTGATTTGTAACCTCACAACCTATTTTATCTTGTTAATATATAATTAACACCACTTATACATAGACCCTATATTTTCAGTATATTATAAATATAATCTATTTTGAAGTGTTTAATTTTTTTTTTTTTTACTTACGATGATTTCTAATAACGCCCACAAATTTGTTATTCCATATTTTACAATCATGATATTGAATACAAACAAATATATTTTGACCTCTCAAATCTTGATTTCGTTTGTGGTGCTCAAAAAATATAGTTTATTCCAAAAAAATAATCCAAACTTCATGAGTGCATCACATGACCCACTTGTAATGTAATTCAATTTAATTAATATGTTTTCTTTAAAGAACCTTTTAATTTCCTGTTTAGGACCTAATGGCAACTAAACCCTAACACCATGTGTAAAGCACTGAGATAAATGAGGAGGGCAAAGACTCCTAGACGAGTCTAAAAATTGATTTTAAAAGGTCGAACATTAAAGGAGATCCAAAATTCAATAAAAAAATATTTCTTAATATATTTATGAAATTTAACCAATTATATATATATATATATATAATTATTTGATAAGTAAAATCATATACAATAAATCATTTATAAAGTTAAGTACAAAATTTAAATACGTATGTAGATTATTTAAAATAATTTTAAATGCAAAAGATAGATAAAGAAAAAACAAATCATTATATAAATCAAAATTTCTCAGAAATTTAAAAAAATATTCGAGTTTAAATTGTTTAATCTTTAGAATTGGAGTGCTTCAAAAGTCTTTTCAAAGTACTAATCCATTTATAAATTAAAAAAAAAAACCATAATCTAAAAATCCATTTATAAATTAAAAAAAAAAAAATCATAATCTAAAAATAGATATATTAATTTGTTTGGTAAATATATATTTGACAAATTCTGCCTATGAATTTTGTTTAATATTATATATATTTAAAGTCCTCCTAATATATCTCATATCTCATGATCAAATTTACTTTTCACATTTTTATAACACTTATTTTATAAACTTCATATTTTTTATTACTAAATTTTCAACAAACAAAAACTTTAATAAAATACAACCGCTCCATATACATATAATCCAAAACCTAAATATATACCACTTTATTTTCTTAAATCATATATATTTGTTTTAAAAGCAATCTATATAATTTCTTTTTAAACTTTATATATTTGCATGTCAATTTTTGTGGTCCTTGAGATATGAATATATCTCGTGATCAAACAAGTTATCTTATAACTTTGATATGTTTTTATAAGCGTGAAATATATAAATCTTTTTCAAATCATTCATGGCTGGATTGTATATATATTTTATCGCCCTAATAAAGCAATAATTAAATAATTTACCAAAACATGGCGTCCGTTAATCTACTTACTTAACGTGAAAAGGTATCACCTTCTCAAGCTGCTTATGTTTCTGATGTGGTATCTATACACCCTGATTGTGTAGGCTGAACACCAATCTCTGAATTGTTGCTTACCATTCACAAAGCCTGCGACATTGTTGGTCACCCGAAGAACTTTGAGTGCAAAGAAGTGCAATTATGATCACTCTCAACGCCTGCTCTGGTGGGTACTGCCCCACTTCACTTACATATTTTAGCACACTCTCAAGTTTCACTTTTCATTCAAGTGGCATACTTTAGCATAATCTGAAGTTTCACTTTTCTTAGGAAGCTATTGGTTTTTTTGGCATAAGCCAAACCTTCGAGGTTGAGTAGTCATCCACTTTATTTCATATAAAAACTATTAATAAAATTTATTAACATATCTGGAAAATATCCAAATATGTTAAAAAAAAATCACATTCAGTACTCACAGCATTATAACTGGAAACACTTTCTAATAAAACAGAGAAATATTTATACAGATACAATACGGATATCATATTTTATGAAGTAAAAGAAAAACCAGAGTACAATAATACTACAATGGAGGCCGGCTTAATTTTGTTAATAAATTAACAAAACATAATCATAGTGCACTCACTTAAGAGACTATAACATTGCCACCAAATAGACTTCAGTGCCTCACAAATGGTTGACAGCATGAATACCGTAGGAAATTCTTCAAATTTGTCAGAAAGCGGCATTCGACTAAAATCCCAGTTTCCCAAATAACCCTTCAAATATACTGAATGGTACGGTAATGATAAAATTTTGGGTAAAATTTATAGTGTATACATCTGCCATTACTTCTTTCTATCTTGGAGTTATTCATTCATTAAGCACGGCAGGTGTGTGCACTGCTCACTGATAACTACCAGCTGTTATGCATCACTGATTTAATGTTCTTCAGAATTGTGTGGGCATGAAATAAGCTACTAGCATGGCTCTAATCAATAAATGCCTCCGCGGAAATCTTGAATCTCGAAGGCCAGCCTTCTATGACTTGATTTTAGTAATGGGAAATATGTGCAGAAACAAAATGGATGTTGAAGTACCACTTTCACATCCATTAAAATACTGGTATCCACTGAAACCCACTTCACTATTTTTTTCAGTAGTCTGAAACCCATTTTATTTAGAATGGACCGTGAAGATTATGTGCCTACCTAGCCTCCAATTCACTAATGGTGAATGGGCCGTGAAGATTTTGTGCCTACCTAGCCTCCAATTCACTAATGGTGACATCATTTAGGGAAGGAACCAAAGGATTCTGTGGAGAGGCAGACGACACATATGATACGGTGGCAGAGGACCGTGAGTGCTGAATCCCACTGCTAGAGCTGCCGGCTGTGGATCCTCCGCGGCTGCTGTCGCTACTTTTTACAAATGCGGGCTTCGTTGGATTTGCTAATGTCACAGAAGCGCTGGAGATCATCAAGATAACATTAGACATAATTGGACGGAGGCCTGCATCTGCTTGGGTACATAGAAGCCCAACCTGAATGCATCTCAAAGCTTGCTCCTCCCTGCATGTTTCGGTCAATGTGGAATCTATCATATCTAGAAGACATCCTCGCTTGTATAATCGCCATGCCTGCATCACAAATATCCAAGGCAAAGGCCTACTCAACATCTCCATTATCTCCAACCACTGTTTCTCATATAGAAAAAACATTCGTGAAATAAAATCTTACCCATTCTAATAGGCTTTGCATTTCATCCGGAAGATTGGCATCACTATTTTTCCTTGCACTTACAATCTCAAGGACCAGCACTCCAAAACTATAGACATCAACCTTTACAGATAATTGCCCCTGCATTGCATACTCTGGCGCCATGTAACCGCTGCATACTCCAACCAAAATTCTTCAAGTAAGTAGGGCGTTTTATGTGCCTAAATCCCACGATTGCATAAAAGTGAACTGTTCATAAATTTTATTAGGGAAGGGTGAAGGGAAATATTCCTACTATGTCCCTGCAACTCTTGTTTGGATATGGGACTCGTCTTCAGGAAAGAGTCTTGCTAACCCAAAGTCTGCAATTTTCGCATTCAATCCCTCATCCAGCAAAATATTGTTGGCTTTAATGTCTCTATGAATAATTCGCAACTGTGAATCCTCGTGAAGATAAAGAAGGCCACGCGCTATACCCATTATGATGTTATAGCGTTTATGCCAATCAAGATGCCTCTTCTTCTCTGGATCTGTATTTGTATTTCAAGAATACAGAATTCGAAAGATTTTAAATAATCAATCCGACTAAATGTATAAAAGATTTATCATTTTTCTCTCAACCAAAAAATGTCCAGAGTGATTTACCAAACAGAAAGGTGTCAAGACTCTTGTTCCGGAAATACTCGTAGACAAGCAACCTTTCTGGTCCCTCGGCACAACACCCAAGCAGCTTTACCAGATTTCGGTGTTGAACATTGGCTACAAGCTGCACTTCATTCATAAACTCTCGTTTTCCCTGTCCAGATCTTACAGACAACTTCTTCACTGCTATTTCCTTTCCGTTTCTGGTTATTCCCTGAAAGAATTAACCGTATCAACAACCCATGGGAAAAACCCTCTTCGTCTTCGTTAAGTCATGAAATTTCATATGCTAATAATAATATTAGGTGCATACATACCTTGTATACAGGGCCAAACCCTCCCTCTCCAAGCTTCTTGTTTTCATCAAAATTATCCGTTGCTTCTGCCAGAGCTTCTAAGGTGAAGACAATTTGCTCTTGCTTGAGTAGCGTCGATTCTGGATCATTGTCCTGTGTTTCTGTGTACACCAAAAATAGGTGAATGAGAATCTCATTTGATGAGATAACATAAGTTTGGCCATGCGAAACAGAGGCCCAAAGTGCAGATTCTACCTTCCTTCTGCGCATGGGTTATTTGCCTGGGTGAAATGGCAGACTTCAATCTCCTCCACATGGCAAACAAACACACCATTAACGCTAGAACCACGCCTCCCACGATCCCCAATATTATGGGTAAAGTTTTTGAAGAAGAACCTTCTGTAGAGTAGATCATGCAATATGTTATTTACAGAAATTGAAATTGCAATCAATTTGTATAATACTGAAGAGCGGTGAATGATAAAAGTAGAAGCAGTAGAGAGAGAGATTACTTGACGTGGTGCGTGAAGTTCCTTTAGCGGAAGGAGCGTGGGCAGCTACTGTCGGAGGGTTTGCCCTGGAGGCGGCGGACGGAGGTGGAGGTGGAGGTGGAGATGTACTAGGGCTATTCCCTCCACTAGGAGTGTCAAAAAAGGGGTATATCTCATATCTGGCCGTGCAGCTTCCCAACATAGCTTGAGCTCCTTGCTTAATAGAACAACATTGGTAGAGGTTAGACCTTGCCAATTGCAAACAAGATTTGCAGTCCTTGATGGATATATCTCTCCAACACTGAACCAGACCATAAATGGTTCCAAAAGAAGAATCCTCAGCTGTTCCTTCAGCAAATCCCTTGTTTGCAGGAGCATAAGCTTGATCAGAAAGGTTGGAAAGGAGATCTGAAGTGGTGCTCCTAAAACTATTTACATTACTACTAATGTCGTTTACGTTCTCCAGATAATTCCCGTTGGTGTCTAGCTTTGAAATGAAGTCGAATTTCTCGTATCGCAGGAAGCAGTTATCCATCCATACTCGACCGCCGACTTCATTTCCGCAGAGTTGTATAACACTATCGTTTGCTTGTTGTGAACAGATTGAACAGTCTTGTTTAGATATGTTACCTTGGCACTGGAGGAGGCCATAGATTCTGTTAGGGCTTTTGCCATAGAAAGAAGTGTTGAACCCTGTTTGAGGTGCTTTCTTCACAAGATCACCCATTACCCTATTCAAATTGCTGGAAAATGGACTTCCATCAGCGTAAGTAGAAGCATTATTGCATTTATATGACCGCTCGACTGATATAACGGAAGGAAAACTGAGAATGAATAATAAGCCGATCAAATGGAAGATAATAGTCGCCCGTTTGCAAGTATTAAAGTATATTTTCATGATCTTCGAACTGGGAGAGGTATGTAAAGGTTTCTGATGAATATGGGATACAGGCCGCTATAAAATTGATAGAGTTAAATCACAGAGACACAAGAAGCAATGATCTGGAAGCGATTGGGATTGGGAATTACCAGCAAAATGGACGATGTTGCTTGGAAAAGGTAAGTAAAGGCTTCCTTTCAGTAACAAAAACCCTGAAATAGGACAGTCTACTGGAATTGGTATCCTGAAACTATTATTTCGACATCATCAAAACTCGAAAGATAAACTTCCATCTACGAGTCGGTCTCTTGTATGCATAAAATAGACATTGAATTCAATGTGTACAAAGCTGATTCCTCCTGAGGTCCACGCACCATTCGGTCTCTTGTATGCATAAAATAGACCTTGAATTCAATGTGTACAGAGCTGATTCCTCCTGGAGGAACGAGGAGGGGGATTGGTAAACTGTAGTTAAAATTAAATCTGTAAACCAGAGCAGGTCATATGGTTCTCGGTGTTTCAAACTGGCAAATAGGATTGGAATTTTCAAAACAAACCCATCAGCCATTGAATTCATAACCTTAATAAGTTACTAGTTCTTAATTCATTAGTTATTTATCTTTAGAATGTTATTTGCCTTGGAAATGCAATCATTACGTTACCCATACGTCTTCAACGCAGGGTGCCCAGCGACTGAAAAGTCCATAGTGAGGGCACTAGTTAGCAGTAGTCTATAACGCGACTTTTTGAAAGCTTTTCTGGCGGATTTTTCCGGTCAAAATCCAGCAGCAATTTATTGGAATCCCATGTTTGATAGCTAGTTTCTGCACAATCAATGGCTCCCAAGGGTTTTCCAGGGGGCTGAATCCAAATATGCAGTTAAAAACCCATTTTAACTACTAAAAATCAAGATTTAACCTCATTTCTTCTGCCGGATTCTGTCACCGGAATCTCCAAAAAGTCGCATTATAGACAACTCCCACTAGTTATCCCTACTCGTGCAGTTATGATTGGAAGGAATCAATGAAGTGTCCCATCAACGAATATAAAAATCAATAATAAGCTTAATTAGTTACTAAGTCTTAATTCATAAGTTATTTATCTTTAAAATGTTATTTGCCTTTGAAATGCAATCATTACATTACCCATACGCTCACCTCGCTAAAATATAAATTATGTTTATTTTATAAATTATTAAATAAACGTAGTTGTCTCTGAGTACTATGAACCCTATCGCTATACACGCATGTTGCAAGTACTAACATAAATATAATATTTTATTTTATTTTAGTTTTGAAAATCGTAGTGTGAGGAACGGGCCAAAGTCACGGGAAACGAGGATTAGTCCCTTCGTCTTATTTAGACGCATTAACGGGGGTTAAATTTTATATTTCTCAATTAACTTAAACAAATTTACTATAGATAAATATATTAATAATAGTAATATTGCAGAATAAAAAAATATCTAGTAGATTTAATAAGTTACAATAAACATTATAAATTGATTAGGTTCTTAATACAATTTATAGTATTTGGTTATGATAAAATACTTTTAAAAGTTTGATGAAATCTATTTAATGAAATACTGAGAATGATTAATTCTAGACTCCATTAATAAATTCTAATATTTTGGGGGTTTTTTCCGTTTTTACGATAGATTTAGATTTAAGATAAATTTAAAAATTATATTCTATAATATCATTAAAGATGGAAATATCTATATGGCAAATCTCCTTAAATGATATATGTAATTAGACTGTATTGTAAATACTCTCTTAAAAAATTTAAACTTATTGATTCAAAATTTTATAAAACACTGCTCGACTTGTCTAAACAATCCAAGTTAAAACCATCATAAATATTTAATGAATTTTATTTGGTAACATACACTAACTAAAATAAAATATACATTATACATAAGACTCTCCAACAACAACTACACCCATAAATATTTTAAAATGAAATATACATTATAATAAACTCTCCAACAACAACTACACCCATAAATATTTTAAAATAAAATATACATTATAATAAACTCTCCAACAACAACTACACCCATAAATATTTTAAATACAATATTAACCTAAGTTATAACCACAAACCATTTATAAATTAATACATCAAATTAACTTAAATATATCTATACACCTTGAATATCTTAAATTTCTTCTAACACTATTACACAATATTTTTATTATCAAATAACACTTTATAAATTTACCTAAAATAAAAATAAAAAATATTAAGGAAGAGCATTTCGATATCCTATATTATCATGATTTCATATTGGCTTTATATTATCATGATTTTTTTAGCATCAACCTGACTACCATTTTATCATGATATCTTTTAGCATCGACTGGCTAAAATTTTAATTTGGGAAATTTTAAAATTTAAAAAGAAAAAATTCATAGTCATTTTTATCAAATAATGAACTTTCGAGTGTGTTCAATAAACAAAATGCTTAGTGCGAGAAATTTTGTCGGTCATATATCGTTAGAAGAAATTATAAACATTTTGTTAAATAA
>APFE031571492.1:3632-50411 GCA_000404065.3 Pinus taeda
AATCTTTTATTTTTTGTTTTTTATTGTATTTTTCATTTTTATTTGTTTATTGTTTTATTTTATTTTTATTTTTCTACAAAGTCTATGTCAATCATCGACTAGCAACCCCACCCTATTATGTCTCGATTTGATAGTTCATTTTAAAGTTTTCGTTATAATGGATCAATTGTGCCCCCACAATGTGTCAATTTTACGGTTGATTTTCAAGTTTTCATTGTAATATGTTGAGTTTGCCTACACTATGTGTCTATTTGATAGTTTATTTTTAAATTTTTGTTACAATGTCTCAAGTTGTTTTACACTAAGATTTTGAAACAGCTATACTTTTAGCATTTAAAAAATAAATTACTCTTGGTATAATGACTCTTTCATTCCGGTGTTCATTTTTTAAGCTTTTGTCACAATTTGTCCATAATGCCATGGTTGAAATATGTTGAAAACTTAAGATTTTATGTAGTCATGGTCTTCGGTTTTAATTCCATGGTTGAAAATTGGTCAAAATTTTAAAGTTTTTTTTAGTCATGATATTTTATCTTTAATGTTATGGTTGAAAACATTTATAAGCATATTACCTTTAATGCCATGGCTGAAAATTGTTGGAATTTTAATGATTTTTAGAGATGTGATATTTTATCTTTAATGCCATGTCTGAACCTTGGAAATTTATTATGATATTTTATCCTTAACACCATTGCTAAAAAAAAAAAAAAATTGCACCAAAAAAAAAAAACAAACAAACAAAAAAAAAAAATAAAAACAAAAACGTTATTCCAGCATCAACACTTTTCGTTTTTTAGGGTGTTTTTTGGCCCAATGACCTTTATTGGCTTTTTAACTGCGATTTTAAAACTATTCCAGGATCAACACTTTTCATTTTCAAGATATTTTTTGCACAAAAAAATTGGTTTTTATTGGCCTTTTTTGTATTTTTTAAAAAAACGTTGAAAATTTACCCAAAATAATAATAATATAATAATAAAATATTATTCCAAGCAACAAAATTTTTCATTTTCAAGTTTTTATTTTTTATTTTTTTGAGATTTTTAATTAGATTTCTCATTTTGAATTTACAATTCTTTGTTTAATAGTTTATCTGGTTGCTATTTGAAAATTTGTGAAAAAGATAGTTTACATTGTTGCTAGAAACTTGATACTAACCGTGAGTAACGATATACACTAATTTGAAAGGGTGCATTCATCCTCATACTTTAACCATGTATTTTAGAAGGTTCGATTTGGAATAATGAGAAAAGGAAGATTCAAGGTCTCTTTTAATATCATTATTGTATATTGTTTAGCAATGTATGTATAAATTTGAGGGTACTTCGTGTATAAATTTGAGGGTACTCTTATATATCAGATAATTTTTAATAGTTTTTGTATGATTTGAAGTAATTAAATTTTTTAATAATATAATGTTTTATATTTATCTTGATCTAGAATCTAATATACTATATATTAAATATTTTAACATGTGATTTTAATATTAAAAAATATTTTTAATAATCATATCTTTTTATTATTTAAGTTTTAAAAATAATATAAAAATTTAGAAACTTAACTAAATTTTTATATTTTCAAATAATTTATATATAAACAAGTTTTTAATAAATTTTTAATTATTAATTAATTTAATAATTGTAAAAGTTAATCCCCGCAGTGGGGGTTTGATCCTGTCGCTTGTCACAGTTATCATGAAGACAATTGGAGTAACAGGCCACTTAGCTCATTAACTGATTCCTTCTATGCTCTAGTACTCATTGTTAAATACTTATGCAAGGGCAACATTAATGCGCTCTTGGTGGATGTACGAAATCCATCACCCAACCTGCTAGTGCATGTTTTATGTTAATCATTACCTAGAGAGGCTCATCTCGATTGGTGGTATCATTCTCATAGTAGCCATGCATTCCTTGGTTGGTCCAACTCTCAGGATTTACTGGTTCTCACATCCCTAGAGAGTCAGTGTATCCCTTCACCTCTCGATGGGTGTTCATCAAACTCTTGCATTTTCTTGGTGCCTATGGGGCTTCAGTTGGCCCACAAGGCTCACTATGATGGTTCGTCTCTCTCACAATATCCTTTTCTTTCTATTAGTCTGCAAGATACTCTAATTAAGCTTCAATCACCAACTCACTTGGTTGCATGTTTTAAGAGGATATTCTCTCATACTTCCAAATTCGGCTCATTAATATTAATTACAGACATCACAGTGTTCAAAGCTTGGTCTGCGTGTAACCTAAGCATAAATCAGCCCTAAATTCTATCCCTTTGGTCCTTCTAGTGGTGCACTTCTCCCAATTGTTGTCTAGTATGCTTACTGCTAGCTATGGACACCACAATGACTATATGTTACTGTGGGTGGTCAATGGCCTAGGTTGATGAGCGTTGGTCGAAGAACTTTGGAAAATGGGTTTTGCAGTTCATGGCATAAGGGTCATTCGTGTTCACGGTTAGTCATAGGTGCTTCTCATGTGTGGCTCAAAGCTTCACACACTCCACAAGGAATATGGATGTAGTTCGAGTTTCATAGCTCAATGTCTCATAGTGTGGATAATCATCTATCCATGTAAGAATGCAGTGACTTCTTTGTTAATTTTTCTTAGGGCTATATTGTTCTTTACTTTGATAATTGCATTTCTTCATGTACACATTAAATTCACCCCATAACATCATAACATTATTCAAATTATTCAACAGCATATGAAATTATATAGAAAGAACAAAATCATCATCAATATAGCAAAACATAAAGGAACAATAGAAGAAAAGAATTCACACATAGAGACACCACGATTGGTCAAAGACTAGGGAAAAACCCACTATGGGGAAAACCCTTCCAAATTCTTCTTCTTATTAGATTGTCATTAAACGATTCAGCAAAAGAGAGTACAATGATCCATATCTTCAACCATAAACCTAACTAGCAAAATCAACTAAACAATATCCATGAGATGAACCCAACCATGCCAATTCTCAAATCCTTGATTCAGGAACCTGTAATCAATTGTCATTGTTTGTAATCAACTACCGAACACTGCAGTCAATGAGCGAAAACTTCATTCAACTGAAAAATGAACTTTAGGTTCTAGTCACATGGAAGAAGAGGTATGCGAGCCACTAAGAGCTACCAGTCACTCCCTTGAACTTGCAAGCCAGTGACTACAGTCGAAATTTTCCTTTGGTAAGCCAATGACTATGACCCATAACCCTAGAAACATGCGTGAGTTTTAGACCCTTTAATCTCGAACCTATACGAACCGATCTCCGCGAACTTTACATCAGACCTGTGCAATCCAAACCAAAGAAGAGAATACAATAATGCTCCATGATTGTTGTTGAGGTCACTTATATTTATAGCCTTCCAAGGGTGTCCAATTTGCTTTAGGTCCAATCTGATCAAATATGCACATGTGGGCTTATAATTCAAAAATACACTTTCCCTTATCCAAATTGAGCGCTTTAATAGTCAAAATTATTCCTCTAGAAAAGAGGAATCTCATCCCATGGTTGGAAATTTTCACCGAGATTCCAATTTAACACTCCCTCTCAGTTAGGAAAAAAAAATCCAATTTCATCATGTAATCATCACAAGTATCCTATCATCAAATCGAACCATCTCTCAAGTATCTCGTCATCAAATGTGATCACTGCTCATCTCTACTTATCTCTTGATTGTTTTTGCTCATGTGCTGAAAATTCTGGAATCTAAAAGAAGAAGAATTTAACATTGCAGGGGAGCTCAATCTACTACCTTCTATCCATTGGGAGCCACTACTACCACTAGAAATCATTGCCACCAGGGATCCCAATGCTACTACCCGGGAAACATATGCGGGGAGCCAAATCTATGATCTACATCAACATCAGATAGCCTATCTCAATCTGGAATAACATCAGGGAGGACATATTAACATGAAACTATTGTCTTGATGGGGCCTGACCCAGGTTCAGTGTTATCTACGCCAACCAACAAAACCCTAATTATTGTCCCTTTCTGCAACAACCTGCATAGCGCAAGCTGCAGTCTCACTCGAAGCAATATTGGGGGGTAACAAAACTAGGTTTTTGCATCTAGAGGCATGTGCGATAGGTTCTTGTAGTCCTTATGACTCAAATCTATTTTCACACACCCTTAACCCTTCCAAATAAACAATTACAGTAAATGCACTTAAACAACTTGAAGGTCTTCACGAAGGTCCTTCATTATTCTTAACATGCATAAATATTACAAATCTACTATTTCCATGCAGCAAATAAGCATTAATTCATATAGATCATAACACAGAGTGAGGTTATATATACTTGCAGAAATGAGAAATAATACACAGATGCATTCAAATTGGCTCAAAAATGTCTTTATTAAGAATAATCATTCAAGTACATGTTGGAAATAATACTGAGAGGGGGGGTGAATCAGTATTAGCAAGTCAATAATTTTTCATTTCCATAATCAGATTCATATACGCTACTTCAATTAATGTAACTCGCGTATATGTGCAATTGTGTTTAAGGCAACTAACGTATATGCTGCAAACTTATGATTTAGTGAATTCATCATATGTTGATCTTTAATCAGTGCATCAGAACCATATAAACAGTAACCAGGTGCAGAAAAACAGAACAAACAATCACACACATGAACACAAGATATAAGCTGGAAACCCAATGTGGGTGAAAACCAACTGTTGCAGTTGTCTCTATCTTCTTTTTAATAATAAGAAACTTATTTTTACAATTCTTGTACTGGTGCAGTCTTATACCAGTATGCAAGCTTCTACCTGCAGAAGGCTACAACCTTCTCTCGTTCTCCAGCTTCTCCTGGAAGGGAACTACAACCCCCTAGCTCTTGTACTAGCTGATATGTTTACTAGTACGTAGTTGTCGGCCTACAGAAGGCTACAACCTTCTCTTTTCTTCTAGGGACCACGTTTCAAAAAATTTCAGACTGGATCCATCGATAACATCATCAAATATATCTGCATCAACCAATCTCCTTTGCACTAACCACAACTAAATCAATCAATCACTTTGACAACCCTTCAATCTGATCTTTCAAAATGTTGTAATCATAATACAGTAACCAAAACCCAAGCCAGAACCCAGAACGCTGCAACTACAAATAGAAGCAGCTAAAACATACTTATAAGGTATACGCTACTTCCATGTGTCGAACCTGCATGCATACGCTCTTTTCTCAAGGCGAACCTACATACAGATTTGCAAATCAAATTTAAGATGTATATGTTGTTTTGATATCCAGAACCAGCGTGTATATGCGCCTTTTCTAAAGTGAACCTGTGTACAGATCTATAAATGATGATTTAAACATTACAACAATTCCAGACTTCAGTTATACCCAGATCATCATATTTACATATTACAACATGCGCCAGTTATTCAGATAAATGATCAAACCACATAAATATACTTCACTTCAAGACTTAAGATCTTGACCCATCATTAGATCTTATCCTTCATCAAGCGCTAAGGTTCATCCTTGGTTCAGATCTAGCTATGCACCATAACCCAATAAATTTTATACTAGATCTTGCTCTTCATCATATATTCAATGCTTGAGTGCTTTGGCCTAATGATCTTCCCCTCCTTTTATATTCTTAGGCCTTACTCAATACCATGGACCAAAACCACTTAGGACCAATACCTTGGACCCAATATCTAGGGTCAATACCTCGAACCAAATACCTTGGACCAATACCATGGATCAAAATACTATGGACCAAATACCTTGGACCAAAACTTAGTTTTCCAATATATATGTGCCTTGCATTCTGTGAAAGTGTGTGTGTATGTATACACAACTTGTATATAGTGAACCCGCGTGTATATGCGGCTTGGACAATGGTGAACCTGCGTATACCTCTCTTTCTTCATTCTGATCTAAACTTTGTGTTGTTAACCTGCTGAACTGTGATCTGTCATCTGAGTGAGTTGCTGTCAAGGAAAAAACCTGTGTCATAATGCCAACAATCTCCCCCTTTGGACTTGATGGCAACCCCAAGTCACTCTCTCCCTTTGTTATCAAGGGCAAAGGGTTATGCTCCCCCTGAGTACATGCTGAATTATTTCATATGTTGAAGAGTGTTGATTGAGCTCCATGATTGATTCCATGCTCCCCCTGAATAACATGTCTGCAAAAAATGCTCTAAAAGAAGAACATGACTCTCTACATACATCATAAATGACCTTCCTATCACAAATGACTCATACATACATCCATCTCCCAGCCAAGTGGGGATATACCAAGTTTGACTCATCCACCCAACCAAGGGGATATACCAATTGTTTATACATGTTAAAACAAGAAACATTACATCATCCATCCCATGCATAGTTGGGTAACAAATTAGGTCATTTCATGACCTTTTTATTAAAATATATACATGACATATATAACAAAGACCAAATATCTTAAACAAGACCATGATAATCATCAACAACTATGATTAGCAGCATCTATCAATCAGCATCCAGACCAGCAACCATGTTCTCCCCCTGAACCTGTTCCACCTAAATCAAAAACAACTGTGTGAATTTGTACCAAGATCTTCTAAGATAATAACAACAATGCATTATTAGAAGCATATGCTCCCCCTGAACCTGTGCCAGATGATCACTGTTAGATCTGATCATTTCATATAATATAAGAGTTATCAAGGCATCATTATCAATCAAGTTATGAACCACTTATGAGAACCAACATATTTCCATATGTCATCCACAGACTGTAAGCATCATCAAGCAGAGCAGATAATTCACTGAACCATATCAGACCCCTTTATTCCTGAGTCTGGCCCACTGCTTTTCCTCATATACACGACTGTATCCACAGAAACTAGCGTATGTACATGACTACGCTTCATGAAACTCACGTATAACCACCTTTCTCTAAAACAGATAGGATTTAACAGCAGGATGATGCATCAACTACTCCTAGCTTTTGTCTGAGATATTCAAATGTCTCTCTGGGAAGTGGTTTGGTGAATATATCAGCAACCTGTTCTTTGGAGGGAACATACTCCAATTTGACCTTTTGTTCAAGCACTTGTCACGTAGAAAATGATATTTGATGGGTATGTGCTTGGTCTTGGAATGCATGACTGGATTCTTTGAAATATTGATGGCACGTGTATTATCACATAGAATGGATATGGGTGGAGTACATGTGATCTAAATGTATTGCAATGTTTGCATCATCCAAAGGAGTTGTGTGCAGCAAGATCCAACAACCACATATTCTGCTTCAGTTGTAGATAATGCAATTGAACTTTGTTTCTTGTTGAACCAAGACACTAATATGGAACCCATATAGAATGCACCACCACTAGTGCTTTTTCTGTCATCAACACTTCCTGCCCAATCTGCATCTGTATATGCATGAAGTGTAAGATCTGTATCTCTAGGATACCACAAACCAAAATTCTATGTTTGAAGATATTTGAAAATCCTTTTGACTGCCTGAAGGTGTGATTCTTTTGGATTTTCTTGAAATCTTCCAACTATTCCTACTGCATGCATGATGTCTGATCAGGTACCTGTTAGATAAAGCAGACTGGAAATCATGGATCTGTAAGTCGGTTGATGTACTACTGCTAATTCATCATTTGAGTTGAGACTGCATCTTATTACCATTAGGGTACATACTGGTTTAGAATCTTCCATGCCATATTTTTTCAAGATCTATTTGAGATATTTCATTTGTGACAAAAAATGCCATCTTTATTTTGTTGAACTTGTAGACCAAGAAAATATGTAAGGTCACCAAGCAGGGACATTTCAAATTCTTGTTGCATTATTGAAGCAAAATTCTGACTCATGGCTTCTTCATTGCTACCAAAAATGATATCATCAACATACACAACAAGTATTAGTAATTTATTATTGTCAATCTTTGTACATAGATTGCTATCAGCTGATCCTTTTGAAAAACATTGTTGATGGAGATATTTGTCAAGACGGTAATACCAGGTTGTTGGAGCTTGTTTTAGACCATAGAGAGCTTTTCTGAGTCTACATACAAGTTTTGCATCATTTCCAAGAATGAATCCATCTGGTTGCTCAATATAGACTTCTTCTTCTAATTCTGCATTAAGAAAGGCAAATTTTACATCCATTTGGTATACTTTGAATTTCTGAAAGCTAGAAAGAGCAAGGAACATTCTATGGCTTCAAGTCTAGCAACAAGTGCAAAAGTTTCTTCAAAATCTATACCTTCTTGTGGACCATATCCTTTACAAACAAGTCTGGCCTTGTTTCTAATAGCTTCTCCATTTTCATTCAGCTTGTTTTTTAATATCCATTTAGTTCCTATGATATTCTTATCATGAGGTCTAGGAACTAATTCCCAAGTATTATTCTTTTCAATTTTCTCAAGTTCTTCATTCATGGCCTTGACCCAACATTCATCTTTGCATGCTTCATTTACATTTTGAGGTTCGGTGGAGGATAGCAATGCTAGATAGCTTGAAGCTGCTATAATAGTTCTTCTTGTCTGCACATCTGCCTCTTTCTGTCCCAAAATTTGAGTCTCTGGATGATTTTTCTGAACATACCTGGACAAATTCTTTTCTTCTACCGTTATCTCTTCTACTGGTGCTTCATTGGTTTCTTCTTCAGTATTAGTCTGATTTGATGTGGGAGGATAATCCTCATCTTCTTCATAATCTTTGATTTTTTATTTGTTTTGGATTTTTGCATGCTTCATCAACCACAACATCAATACTTTCAATAATTTTCCCAAGTCTTTTATTATAACATTATATCCTTTACTTCGGGAAGAGTAACCAAGGAGAATACCTTCATCTGCTCTGGGTTCAAACTTACCAAGTTTTTCATCTATCCTTTTGATGTAACATTTGCTTCCAAAAACTTTGAAGTATTTTATAGTAGGAGTCTTACCATACCAAGTTCATGTGGAGTTTGAGTGTTGTTTACTTGAACATTTGCTTGGTTGAGAATAGTGACAGAAGTGAATGCAGCTTCACCCCAGAAGGTTGCAGGAGTTCTAGACTCATCTAACATAGCACAAGCCATTTGTTGAACAGTTTTGTTCATCCTTTCTACCACTCCATTTTGTTGAGGATTCCTTGCAATAGAGAATTTCCTTTTTATTCCATGTTCTTCACAAAAGTCAAAGAATTCATCCAAGGTAAATTCCCCTCCTCGATCAGATCTGAGGCATTTGATTTTGCAATGTGATTCATTTTCAACCAAAGGTTTGAAGGCTTTGAACTTTTCAAATGCTTCATCTTTATGCTTTAGAAGTCCTTTCTAACACATTCTAGAAAAATCATCAATGAACAATATAAAGTATTCTTCTCCACGAGGTGACTTTTTCCTTGATGGTCCACATAAATCAGTGTGAAAAAGTTCAAGAGGCTTAATAGATGATCCTTCCTTTTCAAGGAAGTGCGATCTGGTTTGCTTACCAAATTGACATGATTTTCATATTGTATTTTCTGAAATGCTAATATCAAGAAGATCACGAACAGCATGGAATCTGCATGCTTTTCTTATTTGAGAGAAGTTTAGATGCCCCAATCTTTTGTGCCATAGCTAGTGTTCATCATTTTTGCTTAGATAGCACTATTGTTGTCCTCCCTTGAGTATGTATAAGTTGTTTGGAGTTCTTATACCTTTGATCATGGTTTCACCTATATCAAGCTCACGAAAAACACATCCATTTGATGGAAAAACTACTTCATTTCCTTGATCACACATTTGACTGACACTCAACAGGTTATGCTTTAGACCATCAACATACATAATATTCCCAGCTTAAACTTTTTCTTTTAAGAGAACAGAGCCTTTACCTTTTATGACAGAAGGAGTGTCATATCCAAATGAGACCTTCTTTTCCTTTTCTAAGGCATTATATGAATGAAGTTTTTCTTTGTCACATGTCATGTGTATTGAGCATCCACTGTCGATGTACCACTGATTTTCTTGTCCTTCTGCATACAAGGCTATACCACATCTTTCTGTTTGCGGTTCTTTCTTTCTCCATATTTTGGGACTTAATGGAGTTTTCTCCTTCTTAGATGTTTGCCGAAATTTACTCTTGCATTCAGATTCTTCATGACCAAAGTTGTTGCAAATAGAGCATTCTATTTCATTTTCAAGAAGAGAAAAGTTATTGTAAGACCTTTTCATGATCCCTGTCACATTCCTTTGATTTCATGCTTCCTTAATCATGATGGTCTTGTAAGAAACACATTGAGCAGCTTTGTGTCCAAAGTTATGACATGAAAAACGTTGGTCATTAAAGAAGTTCCTGTGATTATCGAATTTATTGACCTGGTGATTGTAGTTTCTATTGATATTCATTCTTGAAGCAGATTGAGTATGATTTACTTGAGGTTGGTTGTAGCTTCTATTCATCCTTGAAGTAAATTGAGCCTGATTTACCTAGTGATCTACTTTATGCCTTTGCTGACGATTGTCAAATTGTTCACTGCTCTTTGCTGCATCAAGATAGCTTTTAGTGGAGGTTGGCGGCTTCTGTGCTTGAGATGCTTCTTCAGTATATCCAAGACTTATCTTTATCAGAGGAGAATGCTACACTTTGATAATTTCATTTAAGGTTTCTGATCCTTTAGCAAATCTAAGATTGAAAGATTTTGTTTTCTCAATATCCTTTCTTAGACCCACAATTTCATATTCTAGTTTTTCATTGTGTTTTTCTCTTTCAACAAGTTGGAATGTCAAAGTATCTATAATCATATTCTTTTCTACTAAACATATTTTGAGTTTAGAGGTTCCTTCATAAAGGTCATCTTCATCTAAAGCATCCAAGAAATCATCATCCTCAAAATCCATCAGAAGTCTATAGTCATTACTATTTTCATCTTCATCACTAATTGATAAACCATCAATATCTTCATGCGTATAATAGCTCTTCTTACTTATACTTTGTTTTCTATTCCATTTTGCAGATTCCTTACCTTTATCAAACTTATCTTTATGAGGACATTCAGCAGCATAATGACCAACTCTTCCACAAGCAAAACATTTGAAAGGCAATTTACCTCTGAATCTTTCGGAACCTAGTTGAAGGTTCTTGACAAAGTTTGCTTCTTCTTCTCCTTCTGAAATATGTCCTGATTCATTGAGTTCTTCTTTTCCTGAAGCTTTAAATGCAGCTTCTCTCATATCTAATGGACCTCATTTTCTCATCTCGAAAGCAGTTAAGATTTCGTGCAGTTGTGTCATAGTAATAGTCTGAAGATCCTGCTTTTCTTTTATGGTAGATACTTTTGATTCAAACTTAGCAGACAAGGATCTTAAAACCTTTTCAACTAAAGTAACTTCCATTATCTCTTCACCCAAATTCTTCATGCAATTAGCAATCTCATCTATAAGTAAGAAGTAACTAGCTATACTTTCATCATTGTGCATTTTGAGAGTTTCATATTGAATTCTGAGAGTTTGCAGTTTTGCATGTTTTACCTGAGAGTCTCCTTCATAGCTTAGAATGATTTTGTCCCATATTTCTTTGGTAGAGTTGAGCTGCATAACTTTGACAAATTCTGATTGTGACAAACTTCCCAATAATGTATTGATGGCCTTGGCATTGGTTTCATATTGCTTTTTACTTGCGGCATGTGTAGGAATTGCTGATGGAAATGTATATCCTCCTTCCACAATTTCCCAGACATTTGTTCCAAGAGATTGAAGATAGGTTGTGGTTGTTACCTTCCAATAAACAAAGTTGCTTCCATCAAAGATTGGTGGTCTAATGGATCCCTCTCTTTCTTGATTACTCATGATGATGAATCTTCCTTCAAGCAATCAAGCTTCTTCTAAAGGACTTGCTCTGGTACCAATTGTTGGAAATAATACTGAGAGAGGGGGTGAATCAGTATTAGAAAGTCAATAATTTTTCATTTCCATAATCAGATTCATATACACTACTTCAATTAATGGAACTCGCGTGTATATGCAACTATGTTTAAGTAAACTAGCGTATATCCTGCAAACTTATGATTCAGTTAATTCATCATATGTTGATCTTTAATCAGTGCATCAAAACCATATAAACAGTAACTAGGTGCAGAAAAAAGAAAAAAAGAAAAAAAGAAAAAAAAGAGACAATTACACACATGAACACAAGATATAAGGTGGAAACCCAATGTGGGTGAAAACCACCTGCTGCAATCGTCTCTATCTTCTTTTTAATAATAAGAAACTTCTTTTTACAATTTTTGTGCTGGTGCAGTCTTATACTAATACGCAGGCTTCTACCTGCAGAAGGCTACAACCTTCTCTTGTTCTCCAGCTTCTCCCAGAAGGGAACTACAACCCCCTAGCTCTTGTACTAGTTGATATGTTTACTAGTAGGTAGGTGCCGGCCTACAAAAGGCTAAAACCTTCTCTTTTCTTCCAGGAACTACGTTTCATAAATTTTCAGACTGGATCCATCGATAACATCATCAAATATATCTGCATCAACTAATCTCCTTTGCACCAACCACAACTGAATCAATAAATCACTTTGACAACCCTTCAATCTGATCTTTCAAAATGTTGTAACCCGAATATAGTAACCAGAACCCAAGCCAGAACCCAGAACACTGCAACTACAAATAGAAGTAGCTAAAACATACTTTATAAGATATATGCTACTTCCATGTGTTCAACCTGCGCGCATACGCTCTTTTCTCAAGGTGAACTTGCGTACAGATCTGCAAATCAAATTTAAGATGTATATGTTGTTTTGATATGCAGAACTAGCATGTATACGTGCCTTTTCTAAAGTGAACCTGGGTACAGATCTGTAAATGATTATTTAAACATTACAACAATTCTAGACTTCAGTTATGCCCAAATCATCATATTTACAGACTACAACATGCGCCAGTTATTTAGATAAATGATCAAACCACATAAAGATACTTCACTTCAAGCCTTAAGATCTTGACCCATCATTAGATCTTATCCTTCATCAAGCGCTAAGGTTCATCCTTGGTTCAGATCTAACTATGCACCATAACCCAATAACCTATATACTAGATCTTTCTCTTCATCATATATTCAATGCTTGAGTGCTTTCACCTAATGATCTTCCACTCATTTTATAGTCTTAGGCCTTACTCAATACCATGGACCAAAACCACTTAGGACCAATACCTTGGACCCAATATCTGGGGTCAGTACCTCGGACCAGATACCTTGGACCAATACCATGGATCAAAATGCCATGGACCAAATACCTTGGACCAAAACTTAGTTTTCCAAGATATGCGCCTTGCATTCTGTGAAAGTTCATGTGTATGTATACGTGACTTTTATATAGTGAAATCACGTGTATACATGGCTTGGCCAATGGTGAACCTGCATATACCTCTCTTTCTTCATTCTGATCTGAACTTTGTGCTGTTAACCTATTGAATTGTGATCTGTCATTTGAGTGAGTTGCCATCAAGGACGACACCTATGTCATAATGCCAACAGTACAGACTCCTTTTCCCTACACACTCAGCTTGCAAACTTACCAAGGTCTCTGTGCACTCAGCTATAGGAGCCTTCCCCTTTCACCTAAGTACAAGGAACATACCTTTCCTGCCTTAGCTTACTTTCCCTTACAATAATTCTTATCAAAAATTTTGATACCTAGACTCGCTATGACTCATCTATATATAGCATTTCACTTATAATGCCATGGTCCACGAACCATGGGCGGGTCTCAAAACTCTCTATCACTTACCCACCTAAGGGACTAATTCCCCTTTGACTCATACTAGCTTCGCACTCCGCTTCCACATTTCGCGAAGACTTTACATGCTTACAAAAGAAGATTACAAAATTTCACTCAACTTGACCCTAGGGACCCTATCCCATTAGGCCCTCGACACAGATTGGGTGACTTTCCCTCGATTGACTCGACGGGGGCAACAATTTGGGCTTGGAGTTTGAAAAACTCTATCTTCAACACCTGTGAATCAATAGTACCCTACACCGTGGCCTATTGTACCTCTTTGACCAGCTTCTCTGTAGTAGGGCCTTCCACAGCGAGACCCATCATCCTTTACATCTCCTGGATGGTCTTCAACTTTTCTTGAACTCATAGAGTGAGCCTACATGACTCCTTTGTCCACGACTGTGTCCTAGCCCTCAAAATGGCCTCTTTTCATTGTAGTTCTTTAATCACTAACTGCATTTGTTGTCCTTCGTGTAACTGAGGGAAGCATTGGACTGGTGCCAAAGTGCGTGCAATCAACCTGATTTTATCAAACTATTGCTACTTATCCCTTAAATTTGTACTAATCTTCTGCAGAGTGGGGTCCTCCTAGAGAGATGTCAAATTTCCATGGCATGTTCAAAGAGATCTGTGCAGTCCTTGACTGTTGTGTCCAGAGTGGCCATTCCCTCTTTAATTATTTCTTTTTTTTGTTCCCATACTTCGGGCGGAGTGGTCGGATGCAACTTCAACTGCAACTCGTAGATCTGCATCTGTAACTCAAATCACCCTCGGTCGATTTCCTCCTATGATTCCCTAACCGTTGCAGCCAAATTATGAATCTTTTATGTTGATGATGCATCTTTGGTAGTGTTGAGTTCTGCCAATGTATTACATGCTTGTGTAATCGATGCCTTCAATTTTTGGTTGTGTGTGGCCATTTCTTCCTTCTCTTTCAGTGTCTGTGCCTTTTCTGCAAATATATGCCCGTTGTTGCTCTTCACTTCGTTGATTACTAGCAGGGCATGTTGCTCCCTGACCCTTCATTCGTCGGATACTCCTTGATGTAATTCATGGAGGTTCTGAATAGGAAGCGTCATGAGATTGAAACATGCATCCTTGAATTGTGCCAACTAAGTGTTTCCTTCCTCTAACTGCACGCACAGGGAGTGTTCTAGAAATGGAATGACTCTGAGGTCCAGAGTCCGATTAGTATCCAACACAGGCATGCTCGCTTGCTGCAGGCTCTCTTGAATCCCACTTGTCTAACCAATGCTCGCTTGTTGTCATCCCATTTGAATATACATGTCGCATAGATCCTTCTTCACATTCCCCAGTGTGTGTTGGTACTGTTGTTCAACCTATGTCCAAAGTTCCATCATGGTGTTGCAGACCTTATCCTCGATTATATCCAACTCCCCCTCAATGAGGACCATTGGATCAACATGTGTGTGCTTGTCGAATTTTTGCTTCTTTCTAGGTCTGGAAGTTGTCTCTTTGGTCTACTTCTGTAGTTTAAAGGGAGTGCTCTTCTCCTCGTCCCAGCCTCCTTATACATCAAATTCCCCTTTCTCCTCAGTCTGCTGAGAAGAAAAATCCTCAACATCAACAGTGCTCTCCTTAACAACATGCTCTTTCTCAAGTTGCCTTAGCAGCAGTCGCCTTGGCAGTAGCTTCCTTCTTCTGTTGTGCAGCTTTCTCTTGAGTTGCGGCCTGCTCAGCCTCTTTCTGTATTTGTGTTGTTGTAGTCTACGTGGAGGAACTCTCCCCTGCATCTATTGTACCTGTGTTGAGATCTGAGGGGTGTAGCCACTCCCCTGGCCATTTTCCCACAATTTCCTATACATCTCATCACCCACCAGGTACAGCAACTTGTACCATGTCTTTTTCGGATCCTTTATTGGCAGATAGACACATTGTGAAAATTCATCTTGAACTCTCCATAAGCCTCCAATTTCTTAAAGATAGTTGGTAATAGCGTCAGCCTCTGGCTGATCACTTCGCGAAGATCCATTTCTACCAACACCCAAAACATCTTCATCTCCATGACTCTTGCAAGGTCCTTCATCGCCCATAACGAAGCGAACTCACGACTTCTGGTAAGGCAACATCATGTGAAGGGAATTGACTATCTTCTGGTAGCCTCCACGAGATGAGGTAAATCAATAACAATGAGCCAGGAATAATGGAATGCCTTACCTTCATCATGTGCTTTGCGACAGTCTATCAAAAATTATTTACAGAGGTATTTTGTCTAGTTATATTGCACTCCCTTAGCACATTGGGCAGCAAGTGAAATTACGGTCGTCGAAACCTCATCCGCGTGACACTTCCTCGTGATATTGTAGGCAAAGATCTATGTGGAAAAGTGTACCACCTTGTTAATAATAGAGTGGATGGAATATCCACATTCCTTCTTCACTAAGTTTAACTTACTTCATCATTTGGTCTGCGAGTTGATTTTCTTTGGTTTTACCTTCAAATGCCTCGGCTAGATCCACCCATTGGTAGGGCAACATTGTAATGCGGTGTATCAACATGTTTGTAATGGGGAGGGGCTCTCCCAACTAGAGACATCCATCATGTACTAGGGTAATAAATTGTCGTACACAGACCGTGTTGATGATTATTCAGCTAAAATGTGGCACGTACAGCATTTTCAGCAATCCTGCCTTTTCAATCCCCACGACCCATTTCATTGGCTCTAATCGCATTACTTCGGTCTCCTCATAGTAGATCTTCACCAAATACTTATTTGACTCTAGCTGGGGAATTTCTCATGATTCGCCAAATCCCAATTCTCCATTTTTAGTGCAGGAATGTGCCCTAAGAGTGCACCTTCAAATACCACCTTCTTCAATAGTAGTGGTGTAGAAACCATAAACTTGTCGATATGTAGATCTTTCGGTACCTTCACTTTGCCTTTTCACTGTGGGATACACATCAGGAGCTGAGTTATAGGCTTACCCTCTTTTGCGTCCAACTCCTCAATGCCTTTGCGGAGCTCTTCTTCATCAAGTTCAAGGGGTTCATGCAGTTGTTTTGACTTGTCCATTTTCCCCTTTTGGCGAATCTCAACGGGGTTTTTCCTTGGTGACTGTCTCATCAGATCTGGTTGTGTTTCTTTTGTTTCTTCTCAGCAACAAATGGCTTAGGGTTAGGTGATCTTGGCGTCGTAAGTACAGAGTTTGTTGCTTCAATTGTTGTTACAACTTCAGGGGCTGTAGCTTTAGAAATTGCAGCTTCTGTGGGGTTAGTGGTCGTCATTTTGTCCAAGAAGGCCTTACAGAAATTTTCAGACACTTTAGCTAGCCTTGGGTGCTTAACAAGTTCTTCCCAATCAGACACATTCATCAACTTAAGGCAAGAAAGCTCACAAGAAATTTTCAGAGAAAAAATTGTTCTAATGCAGGGTAGCATGTCAGATTTATAGGCAATTTCAAATTCAATTCCAATCGTTCCCTCCAAATTTCTATCATAAATGCACCTTTGGCGTCAAAATTCTGAAGATTTGCATCATAAATGTAGCCTACCCACTCCTTCTAATGGAAAATTTTCCATCCAATCACCTACAATGCACCCAATGGCTATTTTTCGATCCTACTACACGACACCAACCCCCATGGTGCAACCCTCTTGGTGCAACTCCTCCTTGCGCATTGGCTGCTTCCATCACACAGCCCCCTTACTTTGTTTTTCCACCTCTCAGGTAGTGTAGTTTATAGTCTTGTACTTCCTTGCAGCTACCTGGAGTACTAAGAATATCCCACCATCATATATTTATTGCACAGGGGTGGGATCACCCTTGTACAACTTCAATCGACTGCCATTGACTTTTCTCATAAATAATTCCCCATTCAGCTTCGCGAGTCGAACTACGCCACCATCTGTAATTTCCTAGACTACATAGGGACCTAGCTAATGCATTTGAAACTTCTGGGAAATTTCATGAATTTTCTATCATAAAGTAACACTAAATCATTCAGTTGGAAGGTGCGTAGCTTAATATGTCGATCGTGTCAAGCCTTCTCGTTCCTTTTTCACATGTTGGTGAAATCATGCTAAAACCAGTCTTCTTCTAATTCTGGCAACTATGCGAGGCATTCCTCCATAGTCTCGCAATCTACCATCTCAGTCAGTGCTGCAATCTGCAGACTTGGCACAACATATTCCATGGGCATCACAGCCTTGATCCCATAGAACAATCTAAACGGAGTTTTTTCTATCAACGTTTTACATGTCGTCCTATATGCCCATAGGATCGCTGGTATGTGTACATCCCAATCATTCCTTTTCGTGATGCAAACCTTCGTTAGCATGCTCTCCAGGATTTTATTGATTGCTTTAATTGTACCATTAGCCTGAGGTTTATATGTCATACTCTTCTAATGATAAACCTAGAATTCTTCGAGCATCGCAGTAATTGTTTCATTTAATAAATGCATACCCCTATGCTCATCAGTGTCTTAGGATGTCCAAACCACGTCAAGACAAACTCAAAGAGGAACTTAGCAATTGTAACAGCATTATAGTCTTTGACTAGCTATGCCTCTGCACATCTCATCAAATACTCAATCATAGGAATAATGTACCGCATGCCAGTATTTTTCCCATATGGTTGTATCATACCTACAAAGTCAATCACCCATTTTTCAAACACCTGCAAAGAAATTTGCGGGTTCAAGGAAAGTTCGTCCCTTCGCGATGTATTCCCCATCCTCTGACAAGCATCACATGCCTTGCAATACGACTTAGAATCCTTATGCATCATTGGCCACCACAATCTTGCGCACAAAATATTCTGCACAGTTGCTCTTCCTACATAGTGTCCTCCCGCCACTCCTCCATGTGCTTCGGCAAGAATGCTAGATCATTCAAAATTCAGAACATATTAGCGCAGTATTTCATTAGTGCCCATTTTATACAAGTGTCCAACTATTACAGGAAAATCAGCTGTGCGGACCACCAATTCTTTTTCTACTGTGTAGAATATTCTTTCGGGTTTGTGTTAGTGGTTAAAAAACATATTATGCCAGCAATGTGATCGTATGCGAAACGTACAAAAAAGAGTTGCGCATCTGGTAATCCTTCTTCCAAACTAGTGGGTGCTTTGCCTATCTCAATTCTGGATAGATGATTTGGTCCTGCATTCAATCGACCGAGATTCGCAATCACCTCAAAATCATATTCTTGAAATATCAATAACCACCTACAGATCTTCCCCCCAACACAGGCTTGTTTACCATGTACTTGACAGAGGAGTGATCTATATACATCTTGAAGTGTGTGCCCAACAAGTAATTTCAAAATTTCTATTGCGCGTACACCATCACCAACGCTTCACTCTCTGTAGTTGAGTAGTTCTTCTTGGCCTTTGATAATTTCCTTCTCACGAAGGCTATAGGATGATCAATTTCTCCTTCGCCTAGCTGGGTCAATACCACACCTTGCGCAATACAGGAAGAATCAACATGAACATGAATTCTTTCTTCTAGTCTGGGAACACCAAAATGGGCATCGTCACCATATTTTCCTTTAACACATCAAAATTGTGCTGGCATTCCTCATCCCAGTAGAAATGCACATCCTTCTTCAGTAATTTCTCCATTGTTGCAGTTATATGTGCATAAGATTTGATAAACTTCCTATAGTATCCAGTGTGGCCCATGGTTGTGTGTGGCCGATTTACATTCTTGGGAGCCTCTAAATTGACAATAACAATTATCTTTGTAGGGTCTGCCATTAATCCTTGTTTTCATACCACATGACCTAGAAATATCACATAGGGAACACAAAAGATGCATTTCTTCAAATTTAGGGAAATCTAATATCTACAACAAGTATCCAACATGAGGCATAAAATTGCAACGTGGTGCTTTACCAACCCAAACATTGTTCAGTCATCAAAATAAACTTCTAAGAATTTATGGATGAACTCCTTAAAAGCTACAATTACGACCCTTGAGAAGATCTTGGGTGCATTCTTCAACCCGAATGGCATCATTGTGTACTGGAAGCATCCCCATTCCGTCACGAAGGTAATCTTGTTGCGATCCTCCGACGTGATCTTAATCTGGTGGTACCCTGAGAACCCATTAGTGAACAAATAGGCTTCTTGCCCTCCAACATTCTCCAAAACTTCATCTGTAAATGGCGTTGGAAATGGGTCATGAATGCACGCATCATTGAGATTTTATAGATCTACGCATATCCTAATTTCATCTCATTGCTTCTTCTCCTAAACAACCATAGGGCTCACCCAATCAGATTCTTCCACCGGCTCAATCATTCTAGCCTCCATCATTTTGTTCTTTGTGTACCTTCTCCTTATACTTTGGATTTAGACGATAGGGTATTTTTTTCACAAGCTTTGCATCAGGCTTTAAGGTGATCTTCATTACACCTAGATCCCCTACTATTCCTTTCAGGTTTGAGAACTTGGTAGGAAACAAGTCCTGGTATTCGTGTAGTAGTTTTGCAACTTTATCGACTATATCTTCATCCTAATAATCTCCTATCTTTGCAAACTTAGGTTGCGCATTGGATCCAATGTTTACTTGCTTGGTCTTCAAAGGTTTTGTTATATCAGGGTTTGCTACTTTGGGGCCTTCAACCTCACGTTGTCCCTCAGTTTATGGAATGTTGATATTTCATGGATCCTCTTCTTCTTTTGCAGTCACATTGCCAGTGCGTGGCGTAGTTGCATATTCCATTCTGGATAAACCAATTCTATTGGCTCCTTATGTGTTTTGAAGATTTTAGCCTTAATTTCTAGGAGTGCCTCATAAATACACTCAAACCCATCCTCAAATATGAAATTTAACAAGACACTTTCCCTCAGGATATCCCATTCGGTCGTCTCATGGCATAGCTCCATTTCCAAGTACTAGTTCATTGGAATAGTTTCTAGGGTGTGACAAAATATCTGTACCCATTTTGATTGAGGATCCTTCCCCCAAGCTTTATTCCATCATGTCAAATGCTCGCATGGATCGTCCTTGCATGAATATTTTTCTGTCAGGCGGGTATTCGCATACCCGAACCTTGGCATTATCATTCATTGTACTATTTCCAATCAGCAAAGCTATCCTTATGCGTACCCCACCAACAGGAAAGCATAACATGTAGAGCCAGCTCAAGTGCCTAGAATCGACGCTCTTCTGGGACCTCAATTTCAAACTAATCCAAAAATAAACTAACATCATCTAAGCCATCATAATGAGGAAATTTCTTAACTCCATGGATACACATCGAAGCGATTTTTTCATCATATTGCAACGTAGCTTTGAATCTTCATGCAACCTATTTTTCCAATGCTCAAGTTCTTCATCTGAATCTGAGGTACATGAGCTATCTCTATCCCATGTAATTCGCCCATCTGCAGTGGGATTGATCTAATCTTAATCGCACACAGTGATCTTGTCTATTTGATCCAAATCATCTTCCTCTTCATAGTCCTGGACTAGTTCAGTGTAGCATGCTCCTTCAGCGTGATCCAGTGGTACAAGAACACAGAGTGCCTTCTTCTCAAATGTCATCCTTTACTTCTTCAGATTAATTACTGTATCCATGTTGAAGGCCCAATCAATTCCTAATAGTGCAGGGTAAGGATTGTTATCATCCACGATTTCAATTACATCAAATCCAGCCAGAGCGCTTGCTCCCTCAATGCCGACGGTTACCCAGTACAAGTGACCCATAGGAATAATATTTTGTTGATTGGCCATGTGTAACTGTATAGGAGACCATTGTAGCATAGGTGTTCCCATCCTTTCCCACGTTTTTGTTTTTGCAGCACATTCACATTGGATCCCAGATACAGGATGACTTGATCCATTTCGTACTCTCCAATCTACGCGGTCAGCCTCATTTGATGCCTTATCCACTTCTTATGGTTACCCAATTTCCTTACAGCACATTGTTTGGAAGGAGTCATTATTTTACCCGTACAGTTGTTAATGAGCCCCTAGAGTCCTTCCACCGCCTTCCTATCCCACAACAGCTTCATACAAGTTTTCAGAAAGATAGCTAATAGCGAGGGATCCACGTCCTATGCTTCATTGTTTCTAGTGTATTTTTCCCTACTTCTCGATGTAGAAGCCTCAGAAAAGTTCTTCTTGGCTTCCATGAAAGTTTCTTTAGCCCTGTTGAGATCAAATCCAACTTCCTTTTCGATAGCCTTGCACACCCAACCTTCGGCTTCTAGTTGCCTTCCTTTTATCTTCTCCTATGGCAATACCACTTTGTGTCACGATATTAATGTTATGGTCCTCTTCACAAGGCTCCGCCCTCATCATCTGTATATTTTGCGTGGGTGTTTGTGTCTTTTTATCTTGCATATTAGCTATCAACACTGGGAAATCTTCTATCGCATGGTTAAATTGTCTACAATACTGACAAGATGGATGTGTCGGGTTCTCACAGTTGTACACAAAATGACATGCCTCTCCACAATTCTAGCAAATAACTTGTCTACGACCTCTTCCAGCCCCTCCTCCTCTTCCTCTTCCACGGCCCTGGAATACTCTGTGTGTTGCACCTGCACATTGATCCTGAGGCTGATTTTCTACCTGTATCTGATACGTAGGGGTCTGCTCCATCATTAATTTGTAGCTTTAGCAGTTTCACTCATAATGCCCAACCGATTTACAGAAGGTACAAAACAACTGTTGTGAAGTCTGTACAAACTTTTGTAAGAGGTGACAATGGTCAGTCACATGCTTCCCAGCGATATGGCAAATAGCACACCATAAGGGTACTCTTATGCCTGGTCCCACAATGTTCTTAGGTTTCAAAGGAACAAGACCTCCTCCAATCAAGTAATTCTAATAAACGGGACAGTCATCCTTATCATGTCCCTTATTTTTACATTTGATGCACCAAACTTTTGAATGCACCTCAGGCTGAGCTTCCTTTCCTGTCTTCAAACTCTGCAATTCCCCATGCAGGATTGCCAGCTACGACTGAATCTATGGTACTCCAATGTTCGTATCCTACATTGGTGAGGTTTCCAACCTCATCACGATCTCCACCACCTCTGCTTGTGTCCCTATTTTCTGTTGTGATAATGGCAATCCCAAATGAGGCAATAGCGAAGAAATGTATTAGCCTCTGTGTTGATCATCCATGATCTTCATATTAGCCTATTGGATCAGGCATTTTAGCCTTTGATCAAATTTCGACGAGGAATCATTTACCCTCTATTATATTTCCTTAAACTTTGTTACAGACTACACCTGATATTTAGGCTTCTTAAACTCACTGTTCAAGGTCTGTTGGGTCTCTGCCATTATCGCGTCAGGTTTATCTGTACAAAACTTGGTATACCAAGTCAATTTCCTATCCTGCGACGTTGTGACCAACTATGCTTTCTTTGTATTATCATCAGTAATTTGTTGCACCTTCCACACATCATCCGTGACGAACAAAAACTATTTGGGGTCCTTGCTTCCCACCCCTTTAAAGATCAACATCTTCATCGTGTTCACCATATTGAATGGTTGATACGAAGGTGGAGGTGTAGGTGTAGGTGTATGCGGTGGAGGTGGAGGTGGTCATGGATTGGATGGTTGGGGTATCCCCGGGATACCCTAGTTAACTATCTGCAACGCTCTCTGTGGTGTTCTCAGAATAGTTCCTTCATCATCACTATCAAGGGATCCTAACAGCGGACTGTATTCAGAGCCTAATTCTTCGTTTTTCTTAAGGGCTTTCCACTTCACGTAGTCCCAAACCTCAATGTAATGGCATAAACCGCTTTTCACACAACAACATTTTAATCCAGTTCTTCAGAGAGTTTAAGTACTTACCCCTTAGCCCCTTGAAGAATCTGTTCTCTGATTTGCTATCGCTGATGGTCATATCGATCTCGAGCTCAATGATAAATCCTCCTAAGATACAATCAATCTAGTGATCAACATCCCGTGCAATGTTATTTCCGAAGGCTTCCAAGTGCTTCACCAGTTCTGGGGTCCACACAATACGATCATAAAGCCTCCATCTACCCTAACTATCTGCTAGCCTGGAAAGCCACTCCTACAACTTGCAAGGAAAGAAACAGAAGAAGGCTTCAGTTTCATCTGTGTAGAGGTATCTATTCATCCATTGTTCCTTCGATGACCGCGAGTTTTTGTTCTCCTGAACTGCAAATGCGTGAAACTTCTGATCAATCCACTTTTTGATTTCTTTCTTAGTAGGGAACCATTTATTTGACATCACACATTCCTTAGACAGATCTCGGTCCTGACAACAAAACTATTTGTTCGCTTGATGGTGCCTGACCCAGGTTCAACGTTATCTGCGCCAACCAACAAAATCCTAATTGTTGGCCCTTTTGGCAACAACCTATGTAGCGCAGGCTGCAATCTCACTCGAAGCAGTATTGGGGGATGACATAACCAAGTTTCTGCATCCAAAGGCCTATGCAATAGGTTCCTGCAATCCTTATGGCTCATATCTACTTTCACGCACCCTTCACCCTTTTGAACAGACAATTACTGTAAATGCACTTAAACAACTTGCAGATCTTCATGAAGGTCCTTAATTATTCTTAACATGTATAAATATTGCAGATCTACTATTTCCGCACAGCAAATAAGCATTAATTCATATAGATCATAACATAGAGTGAGGTTATAGATACTTGCAGAAATGAGAAATAATACATAGATGCATTCAAATTGGCTCAAAATTGTCTTTATTAAGAATAATTTTTCAAGTATAGTCTCCTTTTCCCTGCGCACTCAGTTGTAGAGGCCATGCACTCAGCCTACAAACTTACCAAGTTCTATGCGCACTCAGCTGCATGAGCCTTCCCCTTTCGCCTAAGTACAAGAAACAAACATTTCCTGCCTTAGCTTACTTTCCCTTATAACAATTCTTATCAAAAAGTTCGATACTTAGACTTCTTGTGACTCAATATATATATATATATATTATATATATATATATATATAATAATATATATTATATATATATATATAATATATATATAGCATTTCACTTACAATATCGTGGTCCATGGACCATGGGCAGGCCTCAAAACTCTTTGTCACTTACCCAGCTAAGGGACTAATACCCCTTTGACTCATACTAGCTTCACTCTCTGCTTCCACATTTCATGGAGACTTTATATGCTTACAAAAGAAGATAAGAAAATTTAACCAAAATTCGACTCAACTTGACCCCAGGGACCCTATCTCAACAAAAACTACATCAAGTATCTTAGTCTCAACCTGGAATCTCATGGGGGATAAAAACATATCCAACCCCATATCGAGCAATAGGTGATATAGGGGAGCACATATCAACCCATCCTATTTCCTCTTGACCTTCCTAGTAATGAGTAGCAAGAGTCATGTGGTAGAACACCTACATCAAAATCTGATCTTGGGTGAGATACCTGACTTACCAAAAGGTAAGGATCACATGCCCTCAAGCGTCCTCAACCCATTGGCCAGATGGGGCAAGACAATCCTAGCAAGCCCAACTTGTGGGTATGATGCTAACTCATTTATACTCTGTAAAGACTAAGATAGGGGAGCCAACATCTCCAACCCTATGGGTGACAAATAGGGGAACCAACATCTCCAACGCTATGGGTGACAGATAGGGGAGAAACATCTACGACCCTATTGTCCAGAGATCCCTCAACTCCATGAGCCTTCCATCTTAATTCCTCAACCTGGGAGCTCAAAGAGGAGGGAATATTTGGCTTAGTGTCATCAATCATCGATGCTCTTTATAGATCAGAATCATATCATCGTGCTCATATCTAGTAATCATCATGTCTCAATAGCAACAGACTCCTATTCATACATGATATCAAATCAAATATTTTATTAGAACGAGAATATATATATCACAAAAAGGATACCTTGTTCAACTCCCTTTCATGGGGGAAACAACCACAAGCCTAAGCTTGTCTCGTATAATAGCACAGTCTCAATATATGAACATATATTAGTCCTAGCAATATACAGGATTCTCTGCTAATTGGCTCCCACTCGTTATTATCGCAATGTATTCATGTCATATCCATAACCTACTCAAACAACTCTTCAAAGAGCTTCTTCATTTTGCCTCACAACTAGCCATGCTAGCAACACTGTACTCAACCTCGTTCATGCTTAAAGCTATGGACTTCTTATCAAAAATATCATGGCAGATCTCATACTAAGGAAACACTCAATTTTTCTCATCAATAATGATCCCAAACATCATTAGTACATCCATGCAGTCACATATCATAGGAAGAATATATCATATCAATAACGAATTGACTTAGGTTCTATGCATAACATATATACATATATATATACATATACATATACATATACATATACATATATATATCTATAGATATATATATACATATATATTTATATATATATATAGATGGATGGGTTTTTAGACGGAGCATCATTGCTTCAATCAACTGTCAAATGCTAAGTCAGGTTCAACAATATCTTTTCATAACTTCTTGAAATTTGATCGGAGTATCCAAGGATTTGCATTTCCAATTTCCTTAACATCTTTACTATACATATTTTCATATCCCAACTTCAAGACGTAATACATCATGCCATGGTTCTTCATTTTGAACTTCAGAGACCATCTCCCTCTTACTTTGATCATCAAAGGCTAATTTCTTATCAAGAATAGACCATAAATATATCAAACCAAAATCAAAGCCATACCTTGGACCACTTTTGAAATAGAGGTTTGGATGGGAACATTTTCCTAGCTTCACCAGATGACTGTCAATGCGAACATATTGGACTCAAGGAGCTTTTTTCATACAATATTTTCTTCAAACATAACACTTTACCAAACCAATATTCTCTGCCTTACATAAATCAATATTGTGCAATCAAAAAAACTAAGTCACCTTATCAAAGTTTATATGTCATATCAAAACTAATATCAAAGAAATTAATATCACTGTAACAAATTCTTTGGACCAAGTGATAGGTAGAGTTGACATCGAAATATCTAGTTAAAACTTCATCTATTGTCATGCCAACAAATTTTCATTTACCAAACAATATCAAACCAAACTTCATCAATTCATCCTCATGATAATAATATTTTTTTTCACTAAATGCATACACAAAGGATAAGTCATGTAGGTTCCATCTATTTATTGTGAGATTACTTCATACTGAATCACAATTATTTATATTTCAACCACTGTGCCAAGAACAATGAGGCTAAAACCATTATTTCATAGTAATATTAGTCACTGGAAGTTACTTTTCTCACATAGCATTGTCATCAAGGAAACTCATCAGATATTGAGTCAAAACCCTAATTTGTTATCACATTGAGTTCAATCAGTCCATAACCCAAAAACATATGAAGCATCATGTCAATGTTCTAAATCATATTTTTGAACTATCAAACATCATGTCGTTGTTTATCTATATTAATCATTCAGATCTTGTCAAACCCTTGCAATCAAGTGGCATATACTATATTCAATGATCAAATAAAAATGGCATACTGATATGCATATTCTAGTCCCCTACAAACATGAATTTAGTCAATACATTAAAATTCTTTTTAGGAAGTCAAAAATTCAAACTTCCTACTCATGGAACTTTCTGATGTATACTCTGTCACACTATTGGTGCATTCCTTATAAGGCTTCAACTTTGTGACCTACAAGGATAACTGCACCAATAATCTCTCTTCAGTGCAATTGAGAGGCTACAAAAGCACCCTCAAACTTTGTTTCATGTGATTGAGGCTTAGAGTCAAGAAAACTCTCTTTTCTCATACCATAACTCTGTTGCAGACAAACAATATCATATATTTGTCTATTCATGTCCATAAATCATACTTCAACAGTAAAGAATCTTCGATACATCTAATGGAAATGATAGTAGGTGTAGAGATCTTATGGAGAGTTTATCTCTCTTAACGAGCATCCTCTTCAGACATTATTATTCAATTCATCAACCTATCTATAATAATGTCATGCATTAGCAAAACTATTAGATCATAAATTCAAGATATATCATGTTCTAAAACATATATCCATCGTGGTCATAACATGTTAGCATCAACTACTTCATCATTACATCATGACATCAACATTTCATTAAGCGTTAGTTTCAAATAGCTAATGGGAGTATACTTCGAGAATCATGATCACAACATCACTTCTTTATCACCATAACTCAATCCATCATTCAATGCATTCAATTTTACCATATGTCATAATTACTAAGCTCATCAAAACTTAACCATGGTCAACAAAATATCATGAATATCAATACTTGTATCATCATGGTTATCATGCTTATCACAAGTATTATCAATAGTATCAAGCTACTATATATAAAAATAAATGTGCAATCCTTCTTTATTGGATCAGGATATCCAAAAATAGTAGACATTCGCCAAACATCAAGTATACCAGTGTATCAAAAATCAATATGTTTAAGTAGCTTCATAGAATCAAGAAATTCATCATGTCTAAGAAGTAAGATACTTGTTGAATACCAAGTGCACCATTTCATCCTAAGTACCATGAATCAAAATTTCATATGCATGAGTCATTTGTGAAGGTTATATTCCCATCATACCTTAGGGTTTACCTTGCCATCCTATATTGCAGCTATAATATTGGAATAAAGCACCATATGTACCTTGTAGTATTCAAATACTTGTGCACCTTCTTATTTGACATAGGTAGTTGTATCATTTTCTCAAATTTTCATCAAGTGGCTCTTTCCCTTTTCTAATGCTAGTTCTCCTCTTCTTGCACTAGCCATGATGCTCAAGAAGGATCCACTTATCACAACTCATCAAGAGATTAGAAGCATCCAAATACTCAAATATACATGCAGGAAGTATAAGTAATAATCAAAACAATAATTAGATAAATAATTCTAAACAAAATGAAAGACATAAAGGAGAACCATAAATCAAAAATTACTTATCTTTAATTAGAGGTGATCATCTCCCTCTTGAATCAGCCTTCAAAAGCCATCACTTTCCATTTTCCATATTACAATGTTTCCTTCAATATTTCAACCAACTTTATTAGCAGTCAATCCTAATAGAGACTATTCCATCTATGACTTCATCAAATCTGACACGGGTGCTTGAATTTCTTCACATTAGTCATGCTAGGGCTTCAAATATTTGGCATAAACCAGGATTTCTTCCAAACCTTAACCTCATAGTATCCATCAACCCATAACAACCAAATTTTCCTAGAGTTTCCTTCAAACCATAGTATTCTTTTATGTCTCCTCTACCTTATCTTGCTTCCATCAATGGTGTCATCATAGGGGTGATATCCATGACTTTTCTTCAACCTTAGCTCTGATACCATGTTAATTTTTATTAGGGCTATATTGTTCTTTTCTCTAATAATTTCATTTCTTCATTTACACATTAAATTCACCCTATAACAGCATAACTTTATTCAGATTATTCAACACCATATGTAATTATACAGAAAGAACAACATCATCATCAACGCAACAGAACATAAGGAACAATAGAAATAAAACATTCACATATAGAGACACCAGGATTGGTTAGAGACCAGGGAAAAACCCACTATGGGGAAAACCCTTTCATATTCTTCTTCAATGGTATAAACCCTGATTCAGGAACTTGTAATCAATTTTCAATATATGTAGCCAACTACCTAAAACCCTCCTATAATCTCGAACCTATACCAACCGATCTCCACGAACTTTACCTCAAACCTATGTGAGCCAAACCAAAGAAGAGAATACAAGAATGCTCCATGATTATTGTTGAGGTCACTAGTATTTATAGCCTTCCAAGGGTATCCAATTTGCTTTAGGTCCAACCTGATAATTCTTGCATCTAAAAGAAGAATAATTTGACATTGGAGGGGAGCTCAATCCACTACCCTATATCCATTGGGGAGCCACTACTACCACCAGGAATCACTGCCAGCAGGGATCCCAATGCTACTACCCAGAAAAACATCTGCGAGGAGCCAAATCTACCATCTGTATCAACATCAGAGAGCCTAGCTCAATCTGGAACAACATCAGGGAGCACATCTCAATTTGAAACCACATCAGATAGCTTAGTCTCAACCCAGAATCTCATGGGGGAGAAAATCATCTCCAACCCCATATCGAGCAATAGGTGATATAGGGGAGCACATCTCAACCCATCCTATATTGCATGTTGATATTCCCAACAAGAGTCATGTGGTAGAACACCTGCATCAAAATCTAAGCTTGGGCGAGATAGCTGACTTACCAAAAGGTATGAATCATGCACCCCCAAGCCTCCTAAACCCATTGGCCAGATGGGGAGGGACAATCCCAACAAGCCCAACTTGTGGGTATGATGCCAACTTGGGTATACCCTATAAAAAGAAATAGAGGGGAGACAACATCTCCAACCCTGTGGGTGACAGGTAGGGAAGCAACATCTATGACCCTATTTTCTAGAGATCCCTCAACCTCATGAACCTTCCATCTTAATTCCTTAACTTGGGAGCTCAAACAAGGGGGAAGAGTTGGCTCAGTGTCCTCGACAAGTGATGCTCTCTATAGATCAAATATCTAGTAATCATCATGTCTAAATAGCAACAGTCTCCTATTCATACAGGACATCAAAACAAATATTATATTAGAACGAAAATATATATATCACAAAAATGATACCTTGTTCAACCCCCCTCTCATGGAGGAAACAACCACAAGCCTAAGCTTGTCTCTTATAGTAGCACAGTCTCAATATATGAATGTATCTTAGTCCTAGAAATATACAGGATTCTTTGCTAATCAGATCCCACTCATTATTATTGTAATGTATTCATGTCATATCTAGAACCTGTTCAAACAACTCTCCAAAGAGCTTCTTCATTCTGCCTCATGACTAGCCATGCTAGCAACATCGTACTCAACCTTGTTCGTGCTTAAAGCTATGGAATTTTTATCCAAAATATCATGGCAGATCTCATACTAATGAAACACTCAAATTTTCTCATCAATAAAGATCCCAAATATCATCAGTACATTCATGCCTTCAAATCTCATAGGAATAATATATCATATCAATTATGAATTGACTCAAGTTCTATGCACAACATAGATATATATATATGTATATATAGACGGATGGGTGTTTATACAGAACATCAATGCTTCAATAAACTGTCAATTGCCAAGTCAGGTTCAGCAATGTCTTTTCAAAAATTCTTGAATTTTCCTGTCAAGAATAGACCATCAATATATAAAACCAAAATCAAAGCCATACCTTGGACCACTTTTGAAGTAGAGGTTTGGATGGGAACATTTTTCTGGCTTCACCAAATGATTGTCAATGCGAACTTATTGGGCTCGGGGAGCTTGCTTCATACAATGTTTTATGCAAACATAACACTTTACCAACCAATATGATTTGCCTTACATAAATCAGTATTGTGCAATCGAAACAACTAAGTCATCTTATCAAAGTTTAGATGCCATATCAAAACTAATATCAAAGTCATTAATATCTTTGTAACAAATTCTTTGGACTAGGTGACAGGTAGAGTTGACATCTAAATATCACATTATAACTTCATTTATTGTCATGCCGACAAATTGTCATTTACAAAATAATATCAAACCAAACTTCATCAATTCATCCTCATGATAATAATAATTTTTGTCACTAAATTCATACGCCAAGGATAAGTAATGCAAGTTCCATCTTTTTATTGTGTGATTACTCCATACTGAATCACAATTGTTTATACTTCAACCATTGTGCCAAGAACAATGATTCCAAAATCATTATTGAATAGAAATATTAATCACTAACAGTTAGTTTTCTCACATAGCATTGTCATTAAGGAAACTCATCGGATATCAAGTCAAAACCTTAATTTGTTATCACAGTGAGTTAAAACAGTCCATAACCCAAAAACATATGAAGCATAATGTCAATGTTCTAAATCATATTTATGAACTATCAAACATCATGGCATTTCTCATCTATATTAATCATCCAAATCTTGTCAAACCCTTGCAATCAAATGTCATATACTATCTTCAATGATCAAATAAAAGTGGCATACTAATATGCATATTCTAGTCCCATGCAAACACGAATTTAGTTAATACATTCACATTCTCTATAGTAATTCAAACATTCAAACTCCCTACTCATGGAACTTTCTAATGCATGCTCTGTCATAATGTAGGTGCATTCCTGATAAGGCTTCAAATTTGTGACCTACAGGCATAACCGCACCAATAAGGTTTCTTTCGTGCAGTTGAGAGGCTACAAACGCACCCTCAAACTTTCTTTCATGCGATTGAGGCTTAGAATCACGAAAACTCTTTCTTCTCGTACCATAACTTTGTTTCATACCAACAATATTAGATATTTGTCTATTCATGTCCATAAATCATACTTCAACAATAAAGAATCTTCTATACATATAATGGAAATGATAGTAGGTGTAGGGATCTTATGGAGATCATCCCTCTTAATGAACATCCTCTTTAGACATTACTATGTAATTCATCAACCTGTCTATAGTATTATCATGCATTAGTAGAACTATTAGATCATAAATTCAAGCTATATCATGTTCTAAAGCATATATCCATCGTGGTATAACATGTTAGTATCAACTACTTCATCATTACATCATGACATCAATCTTTCATCAAGCATTAGTGTCAAATAGCTAATAGGAGTATACTTCAAGAATCATGATCAAAACATCACTGCTTTATCACATAACTCAATCCATCAAGTCAAGGTATTCAATTTTACCATATGTCATAATTACTAATCTCATCAAAACTTAACCATGGTCAACAAAAGATCATGAATATCAATACTTCTATCATCATGCTTATCAAAAGTATTATCAATAATATCAAGCTACTATATATAAAAATAAATGTGCAAGCCTTCTTTATGGGATCAAGATATCCAAAATTAGTATATGTTCACCAAACATCAAGTATACCAATGTATCAAAAATCAATATTTTTAAGTAGCTTAATAGAATCAAGAAATTCATCATGTCTAAGAAGTAAGATACTTGTTCAATACCAAGTGCATCATTTCATCCTAAGTACAATGAATCAAAATTTCATATGCATGAGCCATTAGTGAAGGTGATATTCCCATCATACCTTAGGGTTTACCTTGCCATCCTATATTGTAGCTATAACATTAGAATAAAGCACCATGTGTACCTTGCAGTATTCAAATACTTGTGCACCTTCTTATTTGACATAGGTAGTTGTAGCATTTTCTCATATTTTTATCAAGTGCCTCTTTCCCTTTTATAACACTACTACTCTTCTTGCACTAGCCATGATACTCAAGAAGGATCCACTTATCATAACTCATGAGGAGGTTATAAGCATCCAAATACTCAAATATACATGCAGGAAGTATAAGTTATAATCAAAATAATAATTAGATCAATAAGTCTAAACAAAAGTAAAGACATAAAGGAGAACCATAAATCAAAAATTACTTATATTTAATGAGAGGTGATCATCTCCCTCTTGAAGTAGCCTTCAAGAGCCATCACTTCCATTTTCTATATGATAATGTTGCCTTCAATATTTCAACCAACTTTATCAGCAATAAGGCCTAATAGAGACTATCCCATCAAATTTGACGCAGGTGCTTGAACATATTCACATTAGTCATGTTAGGGTTTCAAATAATTATCATAAACCAAGGTTTCTTCCAAACCCTAACCTCATAGTATCCATCAAACCCTAATAATCAAATTTTCCTAGAGTTTCCTTCAACTCCTATTATTATTTTATGTCTCCTCCACCTTATCTTGCTTCCATCAATGGTGACATCACAGGGGTGATCTCCATGACTTTTATTCAACCTTAGCTGTGATACCATGTTAATTTTTCTTAGGGCTATATTGTTCTTTGCTTTGATAATATCATTTCTTCATTTACACATTAAATTCACCCCATAACAGCATAAAATTATTCATATTATTCAACACCGTATGCAATTATATAGAAAGAAAAATGTCATCATCAACGCAGCATAACATAAAGGAAAAATAGAAGAAAAGCATTCACACATAGAGACACTAGGATTGGTCACAGACTAGGGAAAATCTCACTGTGGGGAAAACCCTTTCAAATTCTTCTTCTTATTAGATTTCCATTGAATGATTCAGCAAACGAGAGTACAATGATCCATGTCTTCAACCATAAACCTAGCCAACAAAATCAACTAAATAATGTCCATGAGATGAACCCAACCATGCCAGTGATATAAACCCTGATTCGGGAACTTATAATCAGCTTTCATTGTCTATAGTTAACTACCAAACATTGTTTTCAATGAGAAAAAACTTCGGTCAACTAAAAAATGCAACTTTAGATTCCAATCGCAGGGAGGAAGAGGTATGTGAGCAACTGAGAGCTTCTAGTCTCTCCCTTGAGCCTAGTAAGGTCAAAAGTTGCCTTTGGTAAGCATGTGACTCTAACCTAAAACCCTAGAAACACGTGCAAGCTTCGGACCCTGTAATCTCAGACCTGTATCAACTGATCTCTATGAACTTTTCCTTAGACTTGTGCAAGCCAAACCAAAGAATAGAATAGAAGAATTCTCCATGATTTTTGTTGAGGTCACTTGTATTTATAGTCTTCCAAGGGTGTCCAATTTGCTTTAGGTCCGACCTAATCAAATATGCACATGTGAGCTTCTAACTCAAAAATACATTTTCCCTTTTCCCAATTGAGCGCTTCAATATTCAAAATTGGTCTTCTCGAAAATAGGAATCACATCCTATGGTTAGAATTTGTCATTGAACTTCCAATTTAACATCCTTACGTTTGTGATGTTTGAAAATGGTTATTTTTTGCTTCATACATTATGGAAGATATATTTTTTAGCTTGTATAATTTTTTAAGACAAAGTCTCTGTGCCTACGACCTCTCAACACCTAATATAAATTTTGACAATATTTTCTTTTCTGTTTGTTGATATGGCTAAGTTGAGCCTATGTAATCTTAAGCTTCTCAATATGTGCTACTGGGTTAGTTTTCTAATGGGAAGGCCAACAGCACAAAGAACTCTCTATTGTCAAGCTCTATTTCATTAATAAAGTGTCGAACCTTACAAAAAAATGAAAAGTCAAATTTAACAATTACCATTTAACCAAATTAACATAATGCACAAACTAGTGTTCACTATGTGCAACTTTATACCTTTAAATTTCACCTGTATCTTATTAGTTATATGTTTTTATTGTGATATTATCATTTTTGAAAATTTTAAAATATCATCCACAAAAAATTTTCCTCTATTCCAAATTTAACCACCTAATAATTTAACAAAACATTATAAAAAAACAGACTTATATTTATGGAATATATTATATTATATCTATATCTATATATATATTATATTACTATATATATATATATATACTATAGTATATATTTTATATATATATATATATTAATATATTATATATATATTCGTATTTTCATGTATTACAAAAGTAGACTAACAACACATTTGAAAATGAAAGTCAGTAAAATTTGTATCAATTGATAGGAAGAAAAGATAGGCAATTGCTTTATTAAAACTAAAATAGTAAACCAACCATTGATCAAACCTATTTTCTACAAGATATTTTTTTAGAGTATATATTCTCTAGAAAAAGACAACAAACTCTTTCATTGAATGTGGTATATCCTCTAGACATTGTTTGTATATGCATTACTAGTGTAGAGAAAGTTTATTTTGTATATGAAAATTTATAATGTTTTTTATAATAGACATCATATTAGAAAAATGAGAAAGTAATCATGGTTTTCACAAATCATAAAACTATATTATTCAACGGATGTAGTAGTACATATAAATACACCAATCTCCACTTCAAAATGCGATTTATTTTATCATGGTCGCGAACTCACATGATATATTATCACACTAATAAATTCTTAAAAGAGTATATCAACTAGACACTAAATTCAAAACCAACTAGTTAAAAACAATTACTCATATACAACTAGATGTAGCAACTTCAAGAAACCTAGAATAAGACCACTCATTTAGAGACTTTAGAATGATTTAATAATAATAACGACCAAGAAATTTTCCTAGGATCAAGTTATTTATATATTGTTGTAGCGGCTACAACCACCCTCCAAAATTTTTCCTTAGCTTCGTTTTGGAGCCTCCCTACCAACCTTTCACATCAGCATGTCTTGCTTCATCAAGTACACAAGCTTCAGCGATTTTCTTGCAAGATGACAGCTTGTCCATCAGAGCTTGTTGCATTCCCCTCACAGGTTTTTCTTCCGGACTTGGTCCAGCTAGAGGCTGAGCAGATCCAAGAAATTGTGCAATTATGGAAGGCAACTAGCCTTCCCTCTAGAAATTGCGCAATTTCTTTTGGCAACCTACTGGGCTCCAGAATTGCGCAAATCTACCAATTAAGATTCATCTATAAAATTGCGCAAATCCTCCTAGCAGGACTGCTCAGCCCAGAATTTGCACAATCCTGGGAAGTAGTCAGCTGCTCTGCCTAGAAATTTAGCAAATCTTTCGGGCAGCCAACCCAACTCCCTCCCACAAATGTGCATTTTTTTCCACTAATTGAGCAGGCTCTTGAATGTGCAGTTGGTTTGACTAGTTCCACCTGGGACCAAGGAAACTTGATTTGCACGCATGGGCTACTTTTTCCCGAAATAGAAAAAGGCAACATGCAAAAAACATCCCTTGATTTAGGGAGATATTTTTAGAGGTTGGAGGTTACATGCAAAGATCGTTTTAGAATCTTTCCTCCAAGTGTCGCTTTTTCCTAGATTTGTGGCATGCGCATCATGAGCTTCAAACTTATTTACTCGATGCTTCAGAGCTCACTCAGTCACATAGATCTTGGATCTATAACATCCCACAGCACATTGAGGACTCTTCAACACATCCAGCTCAGCTATTCACAGGTAAGTTGGCTCAACTTGTCTTTTTCAGCATTTCTGTCGCTTTTTGTGTTTTCGCTTATGTGAGTGATGTTTGCTTGATTTCTATGAATGTTTTCTATCTTTTACATGAATAATATATTGTACTAGCGCCATCTTAGTTTTCATTAGCACCTCACTGCAGTCGCATGCATGAAACTGTTTTACACAAATGGTCATCGATTCGGTGACTCGCTTCACCCACATGCATGTTGTTCTATTTTATGAATCCTTCATTCACTATTTGTATGCATTGTCAATTGCATATGCTTACACTCAGTATAGCCATGCATTCACTTTCACATTTACTTTCAGTTTCCCGTCGGAGGGTTTGGGCATCCTTGTCCCGAACTCTGCCTCACCAAGATAGCATTGCGCAATCCAGAGAAGGAAGGCTCTATCTTCCTCTCAGAAAATGAACAATTCTACCTAGTGACTATCCTACAATTTTCAATTATGCAATTCTGAGGGGTAGTCACTGTTGGCCCAGAAAATTGCGCAATGCAGTCACTGAACCTACAACCACTGCCATCTAAAATTGCGCATTGCACAATTCCAGCAGTCAGCCTGGATTACGCATTGTGCAATTCCAGCAGTCAGCCTGGATTGCGCATTGCGCTATTCTAGTAGCCAATCAGCCTCCCCAAACAGCCTAAACTACCTTTTACGCAAGTCTAGCAGCCAGTCTCCTAGCCTCCTAGAATAAATTGTGCAATCCTTGCTAGTCACTCCCCAGGTATGTGTTATTTCGTTCCTTAAGTTTGATTTGGTTTCGATGATAGGTTTCTTTCCATGCATGTCGCTTTGTCTCCAGATCTTGCAGGTGTTCATATGCCTCTTAGCAATACAAGATCAATGGCCTCCAAGAGAGAAGGATCAAAAGACACTGACGGAAGTGCAACTGGAGCAGCAGCTGAGCAAATGTCAACAAGTCTACCAATCTATGAAGATACCAAGTTGATTCTAGACAAGGACATCAAGCTGAAATGGCAAGAGGTCAATGATGCATTCACAGACACATTTGGGGAAGACCTCAAAGACCACCAGGTATATGTGAACATTCACAAGTCCGACTTGTACCAGATTGCATGTAGATACCTTGCATTCCCATGCACAGACATGATACACTAGATCGTCTCGCACGTAGATCCAGAGACAATGACATTGAACAGTGTCAGTGGGACGAAGATTGCAACCTTAAGGGTATAGGATTATGATGAGATGTATCAGATGTTGGAGCCTATAAGCATCATGGAGTCTCCCTTCAGCATACCCAGCAGCAACGCCAACTCCAGAGAAATCTTGAAGAACTGGTTGAAGGAGCTGGCTAGATTTAGGATGACACCCAACCAGGTCTACAAGACGAAGATATTGTGGAAGGCATATCAATACTTGGTCATCTTTGCATGTCGAATGTATGGCCAAGAAAGCATGGAAACCTTCCCACAGAGTTGGGTGATCACATTGGACCAACTAGCTAGAGAAGTAAAAGCATGCAACTAGTCTAGCATGTTGGATCATCAGCTGAAGGCACAGGTAACAAGGGATCGAAAGCCGCCCAAAGCTATGCAAACAGAGATCTATATGTTCGCCTACATCTTGGATGCAATCTGTACCCGACAGAAGTTATGGGGCTTGAAGTGGGAATGGACACCGGCGGAGACTGCTATGAACACTTACTGTAAGATTTTGTCTGAATGCAGCTTCAGAGGAGTTATGACATGGTTGTCTAATCATTTTGTCACCCCGGTTTACAAGATGATATTCGAACAGGATCCACCCTACATGTCAACAACACCAATGGAGGCACTGATAGACATAGCTGATTGGTATGCCTCACCATCCAACATCTTCACACGAATGTACAGCGTGAAGAAGTTTCTATATGTCCTCCCAAAGATTGCTTGGACATTCTCGTCATGCAAGACGTAGCATATCACATCTCGGCAGGATTGACAACTAGGGTACACTGGAAGAAGAAGGCACCTTGGCCCGCTCTTCCGCTAAGCATCAGGTTATACAAGATATGAAGTTTCAAGCATGCGGATGTCGAAGAAGAACGAATGAAGAAATATCCATTCGACCTCTAGAGTTACAATCCGCAAGACCCACATTTCCTTGTGAAAGATAACTGCGTGAGAGTACAGTTCAACTAGATCCACGAGGAATGTCATTAGGCGGGAAAGGACCCATGGAGATATTTCTATAGTTTGTCTAGACCCAATGAATAGGTCGGCTTCGCTATGGAATGGTTAGTGAAGCAACATGAAGCAGCATCCTGGAGAGCACCAGAGGCAACAGTAGCAACAGAGGTAAGCATACCAGTGCGTGATAAGGGCAAGAGGAAGATTGTCAGTCGCATGGAGGAAGAGAAAAGATGCAAGTTCCAATAGATCCACTTGTGGAGAAAGCAGTTATGGCTATAGAGGAAAAGAGGCAACAATGTGACAAGCTAATCGCACAAAGGCAGAGGGAGAAACGGAGAATGGAGGAAATAGAGAAGGAGTTGCATGAGTTGAAGGAGAAACTCCTGAAGAAACAAGATTTGCACAAACATGAGAGGGAAGCGTAGTAGAAATAGGTACAGCAAGGGGCACAACATGTACAGATAGATGAAACAATTCCTGTACAGGTGGTGGACTTATCAGAATAGCTGGCATCATGCAGACAGGGTGAATCACCACAGGAGCAGGACTTTGCTAGAGAGATAAAGAAAGCACTTGAACAGATGCATACGGACATGGAGCAACAAGAGTTAGAACAAGACATCGACCTCATGCCTCATCACCAAGAGGTCGACCCACCAGCTTCACCGCATCCAGAAGAGGTGCAAGTCCCAAGCGACCAATGAGACACTAAGATCCTTGGAGGTCAGCCGGAAGGAGAGATGCACAACATCTCATTCGACAAGTCTCAACATAGAGTTGTGTAGTCTCGTAGAGTGTCGACTCCTAATGATCATACTCCTACGCAAGTTGAGGAAAAAGTGATCATGTCTGACGTGTGGAAACATCCAGCAGCCTTGGCTGATGCTACCAAATCATATTTCGAAGCCACTAGCTCAAGTGCTCGCTTTCTGATAGCTAATAATGAGCGAATGGCTAAGGAGCTACAAACAGCCAAGAAAGGAGGAGATTTGGTTATAGCATCCGCCCGAGCATAATTGAAGAAGGAAATACTGGATGAAGTATTGTCCCTTGACACAGTCATGTGGGCATTGTATTCCAAGTTTGGTACCATGCATAAGGCAATCATCCATCTCCACGGATGGTAGCAACGATGTGCTAGAAGAGCACGTATCTTGTCAAATGCGCATGTTGTTGTTGATTACATGCAAATATGGATGATGAGATAGAAGGGAACCCTACTTCACTTTCCTAAGATGATGAAGTCCAGAGCAATAGAGTTGAAGGCACGCATTTGGAGTCAGATCCGAAACTATGAAGAGCTCCTGCAACTCATCACTAGTCTATAGGCTTCCCATGCATGTGTATTCAAGAGTATGGATGTTGTGGTGCACGCACATGCAATCCCATCTATTGGAGCTCTCACCCAAGTGAAGACAAAGGAACAGGTCTAACTAGAGCTTGACTCATACTTTGACGAATTGATAAACATAGCCACTAGACCAAACTTGTCAATCAGTGCAAACACCATGCACAAGTACGTTATTGTTCTGGCAGCACTCAAGGCAATGATGCGCATTCTTTCAAATGAGTTGCGTAGAGGAGCCCGAGCAGTGTACCCAGATACTATGGAGGCAAGATTCAGGTCCCAGAAAGGTGTCACCTTGAAGCACACCGACACCATCGCATATTACTGATCTTGGCATCAGTTCACTACTATCGACCACCGTGAAGATGTCGAAGAGTTGGTCTTCCAACAGTTGTCTGAGTCGTAGTGATGTCTTGCATGGCTTTCTCAAGCCATTTTGTCTCACATGGGTACATCTGCATTGTAATGTAACATCTTGTCAAGTGTAAGTTCAAGTGTTGATAGTTGGATGTAGTAGTCATAGAGTAGATGAAGAGTCATGAGGGTAGATAAACTGTCACAAAGGGGAATGTCAAGGGACAGCCCACCCTTTTCTATAAATAGTCCCTCATAACTCATTATAAAGGCTTTTGGTTAGCCAAGCTTCTGAAGACTATCTTAGAGAGATCTTGGACAATATTATAATGAGCCTTGTCTTCTCCACTGCGTAGAGCTAGTACATCTCTTTAGATGAGAAGGTGGTTGTGGTTGTAATGTTCCATTATCAGAACTAGTGGTTGGACATGGATGTATTGTATAACTAGAACTTACACTTCTTAATATAATAAGATCCAACATGTTTCATGCATATGTTGTATTGTATTTTAGGGATTTGTTTACTCTCAATGAAATATGTATATTTTTTTCTTACACATGCATGTATAGCTTATTTTGTGTATGTATGTATGAATCTTTTTGAAATGTGATCTTGGTTTAACCATCACTTTGGATCTCTAGCTAATTTGCCTTCCATGTTGTGATGCATCTTCGCTCGTGTGTTCCCTTCTTAACTCCATGCTATCACAGGTTTCCAAGGGGCGCACTCATCTCAACCCCCGGTGTGGTAGAACCTCTCATGCGCCTTCCTTGGCTTATTGCATATGTCACACCCTTGCTACCAACAGAGTTATCTTGCTTGCCTCTATGCGAAATCATGGTTAAGGCATTGTCGTACGACCCACTACTGGGAATCCCACACCAAACGGTCAAAGGTATAATTGGGGCTTCTTACTGGGGAGATCCCTTGACATGTTGGCGGGTCCAGCACCGTCAACATTTTTGGTGCTAGAAGGAGGGAAGATGACATGTTGTGTCCTCTCATCCTATTTTGAACGTTTGTATATCTATCATGGAGTCTTGCACTCTCCTCCTTCCATGATGTTTTTTACATGTTGAATATGTTACCATCACGAGGGATTTTTTCGATCACTTGTCCACATACACGTATGGTGGTAAAGGTGAAGTTGCCTAGCCTAAGTTCTTTCATGACTTTCTTTCCATGCTTCATGAGGAAGATGGATGTTCGTGAATCTCCACATCAGTGGTTGTGCAGCCTATCGGCTGACAACGTGCATTCACTTGAGCACTTATTTGATCTCATTGAAGACACTTACTATCATTTTGATCCAGAACATCTTGACCAAAAGTTGTTACAACAATGGAAGGCTCAACATGAATCGCCTATGGATTTTTGGTAGTTATTCTGTGACTTGCAATTTCAAGCTCTGAAGAGCCAGATGAAATTTTTCTATCTTTGGGACTAATTCGATTATTATCTTAAGAAATCTACTCATCCCAAGAAAAAGTTTGAACTCAAGCCTCGCTCAGCATTCTTCATTGATGGAGTTGCGCAATCACAGAAGGAGACGGTCACTATCACAAGTGATTGTCCATCGTCCCCTCATCAAACAGCTCCACCACTGTAGAGTGATGCGGGAGATCATGCTCACACATCAGTTCAGTTGTCACATCCTCCCAACATCACTTCGCTTAATTTTCACATAGATTTGGTTGTGAGTCCATCAAGTTGTCATATGCATTCTGTACCACAACCTCTGTCTTCGTACTCAGTTAATCCTCTGGATGATATTGTCTTGTGTTCTTCCATTCTGGACACTACACTTGTTGTGAGCAAGGATCAAGCCACTAACGAAGTTCGTATTTCACAACCAACATGCGTTGTCATTCATGAAGAGTATGACTGGGAGCTTAAGCATTAGCACTTGGCAAAGGATGACTCCCTTCCATATGAGCCTCCTCCATTCTTTCCTGACATCTTTGGTGAACCTGCCATCCATGATTTCGCATGTGTTTCTTCATCTACGGATGCACCCATTGTTGATCACTCACAGGACACACCGTATGTCATTCCATCATCTAACAATGGAGAGGATAAGTTATTCATTAAAAATCCACTTGATCTTTCATCTACCTTTTCCAGAAACACAAAGGATGAATTTGTTCACTTTTCATCCACCCCTCTCTCTCATTCCTCAGATCATGAGGACGTCGATGAAATCATTGATTTTTTTATCATAGATATCGTTATCCATTTACTCCCGTATTCGATCATGATTGTGATTCTATCGCAGTTGACTTTTCGAAGCCACTTGTTTATGATGATCTATCTGACAATGAAGTTGAAACACCCCAGACTATCAACGCACTTCAGCCCGAGCTGACAGTTATGTCATGCCCTCGCTCTCCTAAGGTTGGTTTCACTTCCGATTAGGAAATTGTTCAATCACCCAAGGCTCCTCATCGCTCATCTGTATGCATTGAAGATCAACCTCACACAGAAATCATGCTTCCTCCACTCGAACTACACGATCCCATCACTCATGTATTGGAGGAATCTTACATTTCTAGCACATGTGCACGATGCAAGTTGTCTTTATTCCTTTTGTTTGCTTGCATGTCATAGTCAAGAATGTGCATATGCTTCATAGCTTCATGCAGTGTCGCACAACACTATGATATGTCCACAGACTTCTAGTCATGCACTTGCACTCACTTATGTCTCGTGGACACTTTTACACATGAAATGTGTTTGTCTTCATTGTTACATCTTTCTTGTTTGTTGGTTCGCACAACCGGGTTGCTCACGGACCAAGCCCTCACCAACATGGGTCAACTAATGCGTCGATGGCTACATTGGAAATATCACTTCATGTGATCAAGCCCGTGCACTGTTAACTTAGGAGTATGAGTAGTTTTTTCTTTCAGTCTGTTTTCTTGCATGCTTGTTTGCTTACTTGCTTTGTTTGTTTGTTTGTCTGCTTGCTTGTTTGCTTACCTTCTTTGCTTTCGCTTTTGCTTCTACTTCTACGTTTCTTTGTTGTTGTTTGTTTTCTTGTTGTGTCTATAGGTTAGTTTCCCATGAAACCGTGTATGACTCTTGAAACAAGCTGGGTAAAGTACAAGAGGCCTTGTATAGCTATCACTACTTGGTTATCTATGTTCTTTCCTCTATATTAAGAACTTGTTACTTTTATTCCATGATACGTCGATCAAAAATACGTACTATTCGAAGTGAACCTTGGTGAAAACACAACGCTTGTTCGCTAACTAGTGTCACCTACTCTAGTCGGTTGTTTTTGGGTTAACCCTTGTCAGCACAATCAAGTAGAGTAAGGTGAGGGGGAAAACCTTAATAGGCACGTCAGAGGTATAATAAACTACTTCTCTATAAGAACAACCTCTTCTACTCTCAATAAGTTGGGATCCCTCTTCTGTCTCTGAAATGAATAAGTGTTATGCACAGTTATGAAAAAATGAAAAGTGAAATTCTTTCAAAAAAAAATAAAAAATGAATAAGGTGGAAGAAGAGAAAGGCTTTCTACGCAAAGAAGTGATGCAAGTAACTCCATCGGCATATTAACTAGGCTCACTAGCATCGGAGCCATGCTTGTGTTCCTATGTGACTCCGTCAAGGTACTGTCCAAGCCTGCTAGTAGCGGAGCAACACCAGAGATTAAACTAGGACTCTGACGACTATACTGCTTGTGCATCAATATACACCTCAACCCCAATCAAAACAACGATGTTTCCTTGGCTTGGAATGTGTGTCAATCGACCAAGGGCTTGGCAGATGCTACATCTTACAATCAAGCAAATGTGGGAACCAAGACGAGAACTAAACAATACTTCCGAAGGTGTTAGACTTGCTTTTCATGAACAAGGTCCATTTAGAGAGCTGGAGTTCTACCAGTGTGTCACCAAGTGTCGTAGCAGCTACAACCACCCTCCAAAATTTTTCCTTAGCTTTGTTTTGGAGCCTCCCTACCAAGCTTTCACAGCAGCATGCCTTGCTTCATCAAGTAGACAAGCTTTAATGATTTTCTTGTAGAATGACAACCTATCCATCAGAGGTTGTTGCCTTCCCCTCATAAGCATTTTTTCTAGACTTGGTCCAGCTACAAGCTGATCATCCCCCTCAAGAAATTAAGCAATTCTGGAGGGCAACCATCCTTCCCTCCAGAAATTGCTTAATTCTATTTGGCAACCTGCTAGGCTCCAGAATTGTGCAAATCTGCCAGTCAAGCTTCATCCAAAAAATTGCACAAATCCTCCCAGCAGGACTGCTTAGCCTATAATTTGTGCAATCCTAGGTAGCAGTCAGCTGCTCTACCGAGAAATTGTGCAAATCGTATGGGCATCCAGCCCAACTCCCTCCCAGAAATGTGCATTTTTCCCAACAGGTGAGAAGACTCTTGCATGTGCAGTTGGTTTGACCGATTCCACCCGAGACCAAGGAAACTTGACTTGCATGCATGGGCTTCTTTTTCCCAGAATAGCAAAAGGAAACATGAAAAAATCATCCGTTGATTCAAGGAGCTACTTTTAGCAGCTAGAGGTTACATGCAAAGATTGTTTTAGAATCTTTCCTCCAAGTGTCACTTTTTCCTAGATTTGTGGTATGCGTGTCATGAGCTTCAAACTTATTTATTTGACACTTTAGATCTCAGTCATTCACATTGATCTTGGATCTATGACATCCCACAGCACATCCAGGACTCTTTGACACATCTAGCTCAGCTATTCAAGGGTAAGTTGGCTCAACTTGTCTTTTTCAGAATTTCTATCACTTTTTGTGTTTTCACTTGTGTGAGTGTTTTTTCTTGATTTCTATGAACACTTTCTTTCGTTTACATGCATACTAACTTTTACTAGCACCATTTCAATTTTTATTAGCATCTCACTGCTATCGCATGCATGAAACTGTTTTGCACGAATGGTATTCTTGATTTCTATGAATGTTTTCTTTCATTTACATGCATACTAACTTTTACTAGCACCATTTCAGTTTTTATTAGCATCTCACTGCTGTCGCATGCATGAAACTGTTTTGCACGAATGGTCTGCTTGATTTCTATGAACGCTTTCTTTCGTTTACATGCATACTAACTTTTACTAGCACCATTTCAATTTTTATTAGCATCTCACTGATGTCGCATGCATGAAACTATTTTGCATGAATGGTCGTCGATTTGGTGACTCACTTCACCCACATGCATGTTGTTATGTTTTTTGAATCCTTCATTCATTGTTTACATGCATGATCAATCATTTATGCTTACACTCAGTATCGCCATGCACTCACTTTTGTTGGGTTGTGTTATATTCTTTCCACAACTAACCTACATAGAGAACCAGGGGTTTAGAGGGGGGGCAGAGCCCCCCCTTCGTTGCGTCGATTGCACAGTGGGGGGGTCACGGGGGGCAGAAGCCCCCCTGTTTGGGGGGTTTGAGGGGGGCAGGTAGCCCCACTCTACGGGGTCCAGGGCAGCACCCCGGGAAAAAAAAATTTGGACCCTATATTAGATTGGGCGAACCTACCTATGGTTTTCGGTCCATGGTTTTGGATGCAATGGTTTTCGGTCCATGGTATTGGATGCTTCAGCATGTATAAATAAAATATGTATTGTAACATTGAAAGGAACATAATGAAAAATCAAGTTGGTAGTCTCAGTTTTGGGATCCAGGGGAAAATCTTTGTGCATATGTGTTTTATGTGTTATGATCTTGCATTGTTTATTTTCTTTGTTTTAGAATTCATATGCGGGTAATTTCTATACAGGGTTAAAACATACATTTGGTATCAGAGTTGTTTTGGCTTCAACTGGACGCTTTTGTTGCTAAGGGGTTTCGCTCGGGCCTGTGGTAGACCTTGTTCAGTGGGAAATCTGCGAGATCGATTCTGGTGGTGAAAGAAGATGGCGAGCAGCAGAAAGATAGAGATTGAGAAGTTCAATGGTCAGAGTTTTGAGTTGTGGAAACTCAAGATGGAGGATCTGTTGGTGGATAAAGATCAGTTGATCGTGGCAGATCCGGGTACTAAACCAAGAGTGACCAATGAAGAATGGAAGAAGTTGGATCAGAAGGCAAAGAGCACAATACCATTGTGTGTCTCAGATTCAGTATTGTTGAATGTATCAGGGGAAGCTACGGCGAAGGCTTTATGGGACAAGTTAGGGACTTTGTACCAATCTAAGTCTCTGGTGAATAACTGTTCCTGCGGAAAAAGCTGTATAACCTGAGGATGAAAGATGGAGACTCAGTGATAGAGCATCT
>APFE031571498.1:0-19436 GCA_000404065.3 Pinus taeda
AATGAAATCAGGGACATGACATCGAGAAGGTATAAATTATACTATCATAAATATTTCCTATGGTTTTCCCTATATCATAAGAAAACTAGTCTAAGGTGAGAGTAAGTGTTGTTTATGTGACATTGGGAAATGTTTTTGAGTACCCCCTAGAGTTGCACTCATTTTCAGGGATTTATAACTTTAAGTACAATTTTGGGTAGTACTATATTCTATCCAAGGCCTGACATCATTTAGGAATAATTAAATAGGATGAAAAGGCATCATATAAGACATTTATCCTAATTCGTTTGCATCCCATAAAGCTTAAGATTAGAAGAACGCATAGGAAAATAATAAAACTCAATGATCGTAATAGAATATTTAGTAGGAGACAAACTACACCCTTTGTCACAAAGTATAGAAAAACAATTATTGCTTCGCTTGAAATAAGACAACATCTTTAGGATTTGGTGGTTCGTCACCATCTATAAGTTTTTCAACTCCTTGGTGTGAAACTATTATAGTAATTATAGTGTTAATCACTACAAAATTTTTTGAAATTACACAAAATGTGAAATGACATTGACTAAATGACAAAATATGTAATTAAAGTTAATTTCCTATATGATAAACAAATCTATTAACATAAAATCATTAAGTAATAAAATGAGAGCTAGAAGTGTTAAAGTGAGTAAGGGAAAAATGGTTTGAATTCTTGCACAAGATATCATATCTAAATGAATTACTTATGAATTAATAGTAGGATATTATGTATGTGAAGACATATGTTTTGGATTCCTGAGAGTCTAGCCTTCATTTCCAACAATGGAGAAGAGAGTGAAAATTTAATGTTTGAATTGAAGACATGGACCATAAACTAACTTGCATATCTCCACCTCCACCTCCAGATCCACCTTAACCACCTTCTCCACCTTCTCCTCATCCTCCTCCTCAACCTCCTCCTCCACATCTACATCTTCCCCCTGTGTCACCTCCTCCTCCTCCTCCACCTCCACTACCCCCTCATCCTCCTCTACCTCCACCTCAACCACCTTCACCTCCACCTCCACCTCCTCCACCTTCTTCTCCTACTCCTCCTCAACCTCCTCATCCACATCCACCACCTCCTCCTTCTCTGCCACCTCCTCCACCTCCTCCTCCTCTTCCACCACCTCCACCTCCTCCTCCTACACTGCCATCTCCACATCCTCTATCTCTACCTCCAACACGTCCACCTCCACTTCCTCCAATACCTTCACCCCTACCTCCTCCTCCTCCATCACCTCCTCTTCCTCTTCCTCCTCCACCTCCACTACCACCTCCTCTTCCTCCTCATCCTCTACGTCCATGTACACATACACGTACACCTCCTCCACATCCTCAACCACCATCTTCACCTCTAACTCCGCCTCATCCACCACCTCCTCTTCCTCTTCCTCCTCTTCTTTCTCCACCTCCAATACCACCTCCTCCACCTCAACCTCCACCTCCACCTCGTCTTGCCCCTTCTCCTCCTCCTCTGCCTCCACCTCCAACCCCTCTTAATCCTCCTCCTCCTCCTTTGCATCCACGTACACCTCCTCTCCACGTCCTCAACCACCCCTCCACCTCCTCCTTCTCCACCTCCACCTCCCCAACCACCACCTCCACCTCCTCCTCCTTGACCACCTCCTCCTCCTCCTTCACCAACACCTCCACAACCACCTCGACCTCAACCTCCACCCCCACCATGTGAGCATCTACCCCCTCCTCCACCTCTGAATCCCCCTCCACCTCCACCTCTACCTTCGCAAACTCCTCCTCCTCCACGACCACCTCCTCCTACTCCTCTATATCCTCCTCCTCCACCATCTCCTCCACCTCCACCTCCTCCACCTACTACACCTCCTTCTCCTCCTCCTCCTCATCCTACTCTTCCTCCACCTCCACATCCTCCTCCTTGACCGACCCCACCACCTCTTCCTCGAACTTGAACTCCACATCCTCCAACACCTTCGCCTCTGCCATCTCCTCCTCCACCACCTCCTGTAACACCACCTTCTCTTCCTCCACTACCACCTCATCCACCTCCACCTCCCCTCAACCTGCATGTACACCTCCTCCTACTCCTCGTCGAGCACCTCCTCCACCACTGCCTCCACCTCCACCCCGTACACCTCCTCCTCCACCTCCACCTCCAAAACCACCTTCACCTCCTGCTCCTCCTCCACCAACACAACCTCCTCCTCCACCACCTCCTCCACCTCCACCACATCCAACACCTCCACCTCCTACGCCTCCACCTCCTCCTCCACCACCTCCTCTTCCTCCTCCTCCTCTTCCTCCACTACCACCTCCTCCATCTCCACATCCTCTTCCTCCTCCTCCTCCTCCTCCACATCCATGTACACCTCCTGCTCCTCCACCTCGACCACCTCCTCCTCCACCTCCACCTCCACCTCCTGAACCTCCACCTCCACCACCTAAGCCTTTGCATCACTCCTCCTTTAAGTCCTCCTCCACCTTCACCTCCACCCCCTCCACAAACTCCACCTATACCTTCGCCTCCTCCTTATCCTCCTCCCCCTCCTTATATTTCTATTGATCTTGTTAGTTCTTGATTTTGTTATTCATTTCGATATACCATCTATCTCTTTGTAAATCTGACTATTCTAGAAGATCCTCTCCTGTATCAAAATGATTGAGATCAATGCTATTTCTTGATTATGTTATTCTTTGTATATCTCGAAGTAAATAAATTCATTTCTGCCTTGTGTTCATCCTTTCTTATGATTTGATGCACATGAATCGCCAAGGGGAGAATTGTTATCTTCCAATGCGCTCTTGTTGTTGTTGTTACACAAACCCTTGTTGGGCTATTCTCTTCTGCTGCTCCAAATTCATTTCAGGTACTCTGTTTATTTCCTGTGCTTTTTTAAATTTTAGGTAATTTGTTGTTAATGTAATTTTGTTGTTTCTATTTCATTTCCGTTAATTAGTTTAATCTCTTCAAACCAGGCTCCCGTACTTCTTGATTTTGATAATTAGTTTATGATATTTCGATTTAGATTTTATTTCTGTGTAGACTTTCAAATTTCTGTTGGTTGCAACAAAAATCACTTGTAGGAACATAATTGGCCACATTAAAGGTATCTTCAGCCAGGTCATTGTGCATTGTTCTACGTGGGTTCAGGTCCTTGGTTCAAGCCTCCTTCTCTGTTGTTGAGGATTAGGTTACAACTACACATTTATTAACTTTTTAGATCTGTTACTTTCGAATTTTTTGGTCGTCAAAAGGCAGAGTAATTTTATGACACCTTTGTTAGATATGATATCGCTAGAATTATCCTACTGATCATAATCGTAAAATTCTCTAGATCATCATTTGTTTGAATTTTTTCACTTGCTTCTGTGAAGTTAATCAATTTGAACATAAACCAAAGCCCTCAAAGGATTAGCCAGGGCTCCATTTGTTTGAAAATTTTCACTCATTTCTGTGAAGCTAATCAATTTGAATATAAACCAAAGCCCTCAAAGGATTAGTCATGGCTCCAGTGATGCCCTCCACCCGGTTTCCAATATCTTCCGTCCACATTTCTCAACATTGTATTCGCATTTATTTCTAATTACACATAGGGCAAGTGTCAAAAGTATAGATATACAAATATAAGGGTACGTTTTCGAAGATGGGTCGGACGACCATTTTACCGTTGCCAAAAGAACGTATTGTTATGTTTTGAAGTAAATTTAGTGTGACTATTATCCACTCCATTTATGAAGTTTTCAAATATTTTAGCGAAAAGGATTTCAGCTAGTGGTAGTTTACTTAAGTTCCGTCGTACTTATGCCTATGACGAGTGGAGGTTTTCAAAAATTTCGTTGTGTTTTGTGTTTGTATGTTAGTCATATTGGGCATTCCTGAATTTGTGTCTATGCAAATTGTCTTTATTTTATTTTACTTTTTAAATATTTTATATAGTTAACTTATTGATTTTAACATTGAGTTTTTTTTAATTTACTTCAACATCGTTTGATATTATTTATATCAATTTTATAAAATTTTATTAATTAAATTGTGCTTTTATAATTAATTATCTATATTGTAATTTTCTATGCATATTATTTGTTATATTATCATGTATATATTGATAAAGAGAATGAAATGATAACCAATTTTATTTTATTTTCAAGTTTTCTAAGAAGGTGGAGGTCGAAGTGGAGATTTTATATAATTAGCCTATTGATTTTAAATAGTTCTGGACATTAAAAATAAGCATTGAGTTTTTGGTGATTTACTTCAACATCCTTTGATATTATTTATATAAATTTTATAAACTTTTATTAATTAAATTGTGTTTTTATAATTAATTATTTATATTGTAATTTTATATCCATATTATTTGTTATATTATCATGTATATATTGATAAAGAGAATGAAATGATATCCAATTTTATTTTATTTTCAAGTTTTCTAAGGAGGTGGAGGTGGAGGTGGAGGTGGAGGAGGAGATGGAGGTGGATGTGAAGGAGGAAGTCGAGGAGGAGGAGGAGGTGGAGGATGAGGACAATATGAAGGTTGAGGTGGAGGAGGATGGGGTAGAAGTAGAGATGGAGGAGGAGGCGGAGATGGAGTCAGTGGAGGAGGTGGAGGTGGAGGTGGTTGTGGAGGAGGCAGTGGTGGAGGTTGAGGAGAAGGAGGAGGAGGAGTCGAAGGTAGAGGTGGAGGTGTTAGAGGAGGTTGACTTAGAGGAAGAGTTAGAGGCAAAGGCTTAGGTGGTGGAGGTGGTGGTGTAGGGGGTGGAGATGGAGGTGGTGGTAGGGGGTGGAGATGGAGGTGGTGGTAGGGGGTGGAGTTGGAGGTGGTGGTGGAGGAGGAGGAGGAGAAGGTTGTCAATGAGGAGGTGTACGTGTATGCAGGTTAAAAGGAGGATGAGGAAGAGGATGTGGAGGTGGAGGAGGTGGTAGTGGAGGAAGAGGAGGAGGAGGAAGAGGAGGTGGAGGAGGAGGAGGGGTCGGAGGCGAAGGTGTTGGAGGTGATGGAGGTCGAGGTCAGGGAAGAGGAGGTGGGCGAGGTGGGAGAAGAGGAGGAGGAGAAGGAGGTGTAGTAGGTGGAGGTGGAGTAGGTGGATGTGGTGGAGTTGGAGGAGGTGGAGATGGAGGTGGAGGAGGTGGTGGAGGAGGAGGAGGAGGAGGAAGTGGTGATGGTAGAGGAGGAGGAAGAGGAGGCGAAGGTGGAGGTGGAGGTGGAGTTGTAGGTGGTGGAAATGGATATGTTGATGGAGGAGGATGAGGAGGAGGAGGAGGAGGAGGAGGAGGAGGCGAAGTTGGAGTTGCTGGTGGTTGTGGAGGAAGCAGCTGTGGAGGTGGGGGAGGTGGTGGTAGAGAAGGAACAAGATGAGGTGAAGGTAGAGGTGAAGGTGGTCGAGGAGGACGTAGAGGAGGAGTTGAAGGCAGAGGCTTAGGTGGTGGAGGTGGAGGTGGAGGGGGTGAAGGTGGTGGTGGAGAAGAAGGACGAGGAGGAGGAGGTGAAGGCGAAGGTGTTGGAGGAGGTGGAGGTTGAGGTCAAGGAAGAGGATGTGGGGGAGGTGGTGGAGGCAGAGCAGGAGTAGGGCGAGGAGGACTAGGAGGTGTAGGAGGTGGAGGTGGACGAGCTGTTCGAGGAGGAGAGCACGAAGGAAGAGGAGGTGGTGGTCGTGGAGGTTTAGATAGCATAGATTGATGTGGAGGTTTTCCAATATGTATTCACTCCAAGGGTGGATGGGGCCAATTTATTAGACAAGGGAAAGGGATGAGAAATATTTGGAGAGGATGATTTATAGTTGGCAATGGGAGAGATTCACCAAGTGTTCATCATAATTTGAGGATTGAGACCATTTGGATGAGAGCGGTTGAGACAAAAGGACAACACAGTTAAGATATAAAATCATCATGAGAATTGGTTGAACGTTCTTCATCTTGATCTCACTATGATCGAAGATGAGGACTTGATGATCACGTGGGGTAAGTGGCTCATGGGAGTCGATACATAGTGATGTATATGAGAGCTAGACAATGTGATAGCATGATGGGATGATGATTCCATGGGTTGAGGTTGGGATGATGATTCCATGGTTTCCTAGGTATGCGAAATAACTTTTCCAACCTGGTTTGGTTGGTCATCCTTAGATATGCGAGGAATATTGGTCTCCTATTATAGTTGGGATAACTTTCTCCTTGTTCACATTCACTAGCAATCTAGGAATTGTATTGTTCCTTGTCTCCTTGTTCACATTCACTAGAAAGGCCCCTTTATTCATGGAGAAAATTTGGACATATATGTTCAGATTTGTGTGGTCCTATGCATTTTCCTTATGCTAATAAAACTAAATGTATGAAGAATTATGTTGATGATTACACAAGAATCTGTTTGGTGTACTTATTGAAAAGTAGATCAAGCTTCCAAAACATTTAAGTATGAATACATATGGATTGGATATGAAGCATAATCCCATATTGGATCTCTTCATACTATTAATTGAAGATAGCGTATTCTAATGAATATGAAAAATATTTCAGCAAGAATGGTGGCTGCTTTATGAAAAATTGAAAACAATAAATAACTTAAGACATCTCTATGCGGGGTTGGACAATCATTACACCAAACATTTCTCACTATCAAGTTGGGTTGGGAAGACACTGTTCAACCTAACAAATAGTAGAGTGTCATCATGGCCTACCTCACTCCAATTAAAAATCAACAAATAGATTTGAAATTACATCAACAATTCAAGTAGTATTCCTATAGACTTGAGAAGAAGAGTTAATCTCTAGAATTTGGGTTTATCACACAATCATATCCATGGATGACTCCTACTCTTGGACATTGTCTTTGAGATTTTAAGACATAAGCATCTAGATCACTCCAGAAATAAATTCAATGGTTCGTTCCATGCCACCTTCAACCAGCTACTAGAGCTATAGGTGTTAATCATTTTCTCCAATTTTCTCAGTGCTACAATTCCACCATTTTTATTAAATCTTCCAAATCTTTTATTACTTAACTTAAGCTACAGTTTTCTCACTAGATCCATGTCGTTTTAGCTAGGAAAACTAAATTACATATAACATCTATGGCTAGTGTGTTGCAATTTCATCGAAGAAGTTTTTTGGATGTTGTTGCGTCAGGTAATGATTCTACTTCCTACAATCACCTCTATCATTTAATAGAATCTAAAAAATTAAGTAGCACAATATGTTTACTCCAAATTTAGAGAAGGATGTTATAGAAGTAACCCTTACCATTTTTATGACAGTAGTGATATCAATATATGTCTCCATTAGCTCCTCACCATAATAAGAATAACGATGCTTCTATCATCTATTTCTTGATTTTTTCTCTCTTGAATGCGGTAATTTCTCTTTTGAGCTACTGTTATTAGTCGACATATTCCACTTCTCTAATTCTATTTTTATGTAAGACAAAAATACTTTCTGCAATTGAAAATTGAGACATACATTAAAAAATTGAACACTAAAAAATAATATAAGAAAAATCCTCGACACAGCTACTTTAGTGAATCCACGGGTCTTTTTAGATGTAGTGAAACAACAATTGGAACTTATCCATACTACCTCCCAGGATAATTCATATTTCTACTCAGAAAGAGGTCAAAAGTATTGATAATCACAATGTGTACCTTTTGGAAGACATCAGTTTTGGTATTTTTGTAGAATCCAATCAACATTGCCATACATATAATTAAATTTAGGAAAACATATCTATACTTTGTTAATTTTAGGGCATGGAGGGACAAAGTGGGAAAAATCATATTGTTTTATAAAATCTAAGATACATGAAATTAATGTTGTGAAAGCATAAGCATAATAGTTGAAATGGGCTTGACACACAAACATTAAGGCCTCAAGTGATCTAAAAAATATAGGCCATTATCATATCATATAATGGGATAATTATTATTACTCATCAATATCATTACCATATATTGAATCCCATAAAATGCTCTTATGGTCAATTTTAATGGTCAAAATATCATGTGCATAATACAACATTTTTTATATTCCCTTTTCATGGAATTTAATTTCGAGGAGCTAAATTCACCTTTATCTTCACTATGTTAAGCCACTTTAACTATATATAAGTTATATTTAATATGCTAAGTATTAAAGTTGATGTGTACTATGACTTTGAGGAGTTACAATGTCTTTACGTTGACACTTGGGGGCATAGTTTCTCAAATTCAGTGTGTTAAAGATCATAGTGCACTATAGTTACCGAATTTTAGATTTAGTACGTTAAGGATTATAAAGTAATCAATTTCATTTTCTTTAATGGTAATAGTGTTTAGAGGTCACATTGTGGTAGGCTTTGTAATTCTCTACGAGTACGATTGATCACCCTAAACTAGGGGTTATATGGGTCATGGGATATCTCAATTTTTTCGCATTCATAACTGCTTTTGCTTAAGGGACACATATTGCATTAGATATTGTGGTGGTCATAGTGGTAAAAGGGAAGACAAATAATTATTCGAGTTAATATATAGTGCAATGAACAGGAATATCTAATAATAACTTTATTATAATTAGTGATTTCAAAGGTACATATATTAATATATTTATTTTACAATCAGAATATTATTGGGAAACATAGTGGATGCTTCCATATGATTTCCCTCATTGTTGTAATAATACAACTATTGGACCGTAGCAAAACAAGCAGAAGAAGATTTAGTATCTAGGGTTTTTCGAAGGTCTAGGTTTTGCAAATCTTAAAATATATAAAGAGGAAAAGATTATCCACAAATTTGAGATAAATGATTTATTTGTATAATGTAGCATTCAAATTTTCCTAACCTAAGATTATTTAGAAAAATATATGAATTAATATTTTATTATTAATTAGAAAGACTATTAATCCATATGACTCTATTTATTTATTAAAGAATAATATTACTAATCCATATGAATTTTAATAGGGATTTTTGCTATTAAACAAACTATCGTTAAATTTTATTTTAACAATTTTACTATATAGCAAAAAATTACTAATTATAATTACACTCATTTCTATTTTCTTATTCATAATTATGTGATTTCATTCTCGTTATTGGAGACGTCATTTAGATGTTGTATAGATAATGTTTGAGAGAACGTCCATGGTTTGGGCCCCTTATATAGAGATTCACTTTCTAAATTTATGGGTTAACTTTGTGCATTTTCTGTGCACTTTTATGAAAGCAATTCAGTTTTTTTTTTTAATTTTATCATCACTTTTGTAAGGTTTTTTTTTTCCACAATCATTTTCGCTTTTTTAAATTTAACTATTTTTTATTTTTATTTTTGAAGCATTCCAGAATGCAATTAGCAACATCATTTCTAAATCTAAGTGCTAAGTTTTTGTGCTGAAAATGTAATTAATATTTCTTAAGTTCAAGAAATGGATTGGGTTTAGAGATGATATCTATATTCAAGAATGTAAATTATTTTCTTCTTTCTAAATATAGCTGTTGTCTTTTTGTTTTTCGAGCTTTCAATAATATAATTAATATTTGCTAAATTTAATAGTTGTGTGTGTCTTTTTGCTTTTCTGAATGTTCAAAAATGTGCTGCAATTATAGAGTGAAAAAATAATTTTCAAATTTAATATTTTTGGATGGCCTTAAAAAGTATAGTGGGTGTCTTATAAGAAAGTTCCAAAAATAGTTTTTACCAAAAACATTATGTGAACATCACATAAATATTAAAATTTCATTTGAAACATTATATTCTCACCAATAAAACTCATAATAATTATTGCTTAGCCTCCATCCAAAAAATTGCAAACTCGTCGCACTATTAACAAAACAAAAAAATTAATTTTGAAATATTAAACCACAACAATAACTATGGTCTCATTATGGCATGCCAAAATTTAATATTCACATAAATAGTGCCAAAATTTAATATGCACATAAATAGTGGTAACAAGTGAAAGGATTTATAGCACCCGAGAAGCGTTACAAGTATTGTAACAAGTAAGTAGTTGGTGCGTGTGTGACACGTAATGCAGTAGTGGGTGGTTCGAGTAAAAAAATTCATCAGCGTTCATCGAACCTTGAAACGAAATTATGCAAAGTAGTGGGCGCTTGTAGTTTGTTATAAACTCTGAAACCGTCATATGTGGGTTCGCGATGTTAAGTTTATTTGAATTTATGCCAAGTAGTGGGCGCGTGTAATTTGTTATAAACTCTGAAATCGGCCTATGTGCGTTCACGATATATGCATTCGGGAAAGTTATATGTTAATTTTGTTATAATTTATGCATAGTGTTAATCGAATCTTCAAACGAATTTATGCCCAGTAGTGGATGCCCAGTAGTGGGCACGTGTAGTTTATTATAAAGTTTGACAATAAAGCGGCATGTTCCAGTTTGACAATGACCGGGGTTGTTCGCCTTCGTTATATTATATGACAAAAGAAACCTATTACACTCCGGTATGTATGGGAGCGTGTTCTATATCCCGGTATGTACGGCGCGTGTCTTATACTCAGCTATATTCCCGTATGTATGATATTTAAATATATTTAATATATATATATATTTAAATATGTTATTAACCATTTAAAATTTTATTTTTATCTCAATATTCTCATTTTTCAAATGACGTGGAAAGTGTTTCCATATTTCACATTTATTAAATAAGGGGTTTTGGTGAATAATGAAGTTAGTGAAACGTTAATATCTGTATTATGTTTTTACTTCGATTGTATCTTTAAATTCCATTCATAAAGAGAGAAATGAGAATGTATTCATGTTTTGCATAATTTTAATAGAAAAATATTTGGTAGACTCAACATATCAATTAAAGTTCTTCAAATTGAACTCAACATCACAGTTCAACAAAAAGCTTCTCCATATAACTTAGCATTGATTACACAAAACAAGGAGAAAATAAAAATATTAAATATTAAAAAAATAATATTACAAATATATGTTTATGCACATTAATGTAGATCTTAGTGATTAAAAAAAAAATATGGGGAAACATAATTTACAAATTTAAAATACATATAATTGAATTTGGGACAACATATGTATGCTTGCTTAATTTCACTATGTTGATAGGAGTGTATACCTTGGAATTAGAATTCTAGAATTTTAATTTAATCATCAAAAACTAATAGACTGATGCTAGGATTATTTTTAATATTAGTTGTGAATAGATAGTTGAGATTTATTTAAAATGTGGTTTTGACACTTTTTCATTTTCAATTTAATTAAAAAGATTGTTGCAAAGATTTGACTAGAAAATGATTTGTTTCTTTTATTATAATCACTGCACTCATCTAGTCAATGGTTTGATAAAAGAATATAGAAATCAATATGTGATAACAATTAAAACTCTACACCCATTATACATGTGACATTGTCGAAATTAAAAAAGATCGTAAAAGTTAATTGAATTATAACTTTATTATTATTATAAAAAAATTTAATGTAACGGTTATAAAGCATATAACAATAATTTTAGCCATGTAGATTGACTTCCACTTCCCGTGGATACTCTTAGATAGTAAATAGATCTTCTTGCAATACCATGTGGTAATACCATGGATTACCAATACCAGATTCCCAATGTGACATGTATAGTTATGAATTTTTTTGAAATTAATTAATTTGAGACATTACTACTATGTATATTCCAACATATTCCATGGAAGTTAAAAGTCTACAACAACCATAATAATTAAGTTATTAGTATGAAATTTCTACTTTGTCTATTAGCATAATAATAGTCATATCTATTTTGGAATTTCCTTTCATTTTAATTTTAAAAATATTAAAATTAATTTTAGAAAAATATGGAAGCCAAATAAATAAAATTAATGGTAAGTGGAGATTGGTATCAATTGATGAGAAACATCAAAATAGGAATCCCATGATACCTCTCTCATTTCATGGGCTAAAAATCACATAAAAATAAAATAAATTATAAATTTACTATATATTATTTTTTCGTTATTTATAATATTTTTTTTCATGCAGGGTTGAATAGCCAATAATAATCGTGAAGAAAATTTAGGGGTGAAATTTTGGCGATGGAGAAAATTAAAGGGTTTAAACTTTTGTTTGGGAAATTATATTTACTCATAGTTCATTACTAATAACTACTCAAAATTTATTTTATAAAGGAATCAGGTGTGGAGGTTGGCATAACCTTATTTCAAGGGAGAATAGAAAAAGATAAATTAGCTCATGAAGAGCTACAACTTTCAATCAACCCAATTTGCAAAAAAGGGGATTTTGGTAGCTTTTTTGTTATAATTTATGCTAGTGTTCGTTGAACCTTCAAATGAATTTATGCTCGGTAGTGGGCATGTGTAGCTTGTTATAAACTCTGGCAAGAAAGCTACATATTCTAGTTTGACAATGCACGGGGCAGTTCACGTTCCTTATATTATCTGACAAAAGTAGCGTATTACACTCCAGTATGTATCGGCGCATGTAGAATAGAAACATGATGGTGAAATTTGTTATATTCAAAAAAGAAATCTATCACAGTCTGATAATGGCATGATATGTTATGGAAATCATGAAAATTGGGATTCAATGAAACCTTCAAAAGGTGTAAGAACACTCCAGTATGTATGGGCACGTGTAGAATAGAAACATGATGGTGAAATTTGTTATATTCAAAAAAGAAATCTATCGGAGTCTGATAATGGCATGATATGTTATGGAAATCATGAAAATTGGGAGTCAATGAAACCTTCAAAAGGTGTGAGAAGTACATATACGTCAAGTTTGTTATAAGCTATGGCTAGTGTTCATCGAACATTCAAATGAATTTATGCCCAGTAGTGGGCACGTGTAGTTTGTTATAAACTTTGATAAGAAAGCAAGTTATTCTAGTTTGACAATGCCTCGGGTTGTTTGTGTTTGTTATATTATGTGACAAAAGAAATGTATTACACTCTGATATGTATGGGCACGTTTAGAACAGAAACATGATGGTGAAATTTTTTATATTCAAAATAGCAATCTATCACACTCTGATAATGGTGTGATGTATTGTGGAAATCATGAAAATTGGGAGTGGATGAAACCTTCAAACGGTGTGGGAAATACATATATCCGTAGAAGAAAGTGGAGAAATTGATATATATATATATATACATATATTTATTTATTTATTATTTTGTTGTGTTTTGGTCCTCCTCTATCTATGTTCAAATTAGCACATCTATGTACTTGGATGTGGTTGGTTTGAGTCTGAGTTAGTGAGTAAGTCTGTCGTTTGAGTCTCTCTTGGTCGTCGTGGTTTGAATGAGGGAATTTACAACTTTTGAGTTCATGGAGATAAATGATTGTATGCATGGATGCTATCGAATTGCATTTATATGGTCTGATTTTAAGCTCGACCATGTTATGATTCCCTTTTATCAATTTGATTGCAAATGTTGAAAATTTAACTACGTTCATTTCTTGGTATGGTGTTCATGTCATCCTAAGTTGCAAGGAATGGTAACATTGATTTCTTGGATGAGCTCAATGGAGAAGAGAGGAGAGACAACACTTAAATATAATGCAAACCCTTCATCATCCCTCGCAACCAATTTGAGATCCAATTATGTAATACCTTCCATTTTGATTAAAGAGTTTCCCAATAATAACTCCATGAATTTTCAAGGAATCTTCCATGTCTACTAAATTTAGAAATTTATTATTAATGAATTCCAAAATCACTTTTAATAACTGAACAAATTCCAAAAAACATGATGAGTATGTCCCTGTTTAATCAAATTTTTAAGTGATTATCGTATATTTATCCAATTAACTCTTTTATTTTTCTCTTTCTGTGATCAATTAACTTTTTATTGGTCTCGTGCTAGTTTAATCAATCCATCACGCATAACCGGCCGATCTTTTATTATTCTCTATCCATGTTCAATTGATTTTTTATTGGTTTCATACGAGTTTACTCAATCCATCATGCATAACTGACTGATATCTTCTTATTGAATTAAAATATGTTTTTATTTCCATCAACTTAATCGGCTGCATTTTTTGAAAGATAAAGCTTACATTTATTCCCAATTTAAGTCTCCTCTACAATGCAACTTAATTACAATTTTGCATCCCATGTTTGTTATAATTAGTTTTATAAATTTAAAAGCTAATTACAAGATATGTAATATTATTAAGCTCCATTTCAAATTAGTGTTATAATATATTAAACCAGCCATATCAAATCTAGTCTATAGCGTGAGTGTATAAATATTTTTCTACAAAATAAGTTGACTTAAATCTGACTAAATATGTTCGTAATACTTGAAGTTAAATCTTGTTGTACAGTGTCACACTATAAAAATACATAAATCTCATTGTACATGATTGAATATGTGATAAGGACCTTGAAAGTCTTATCCACAGGAATATGAAGCACCTGTAACAACGATTCTCTACCCTGGAAGGACATATTCTTATTAATATTCCTCTCTCCTTAGACCCAATTGCAGTTATTCCTCACCCATCGCTAGGAAATTAATTTTTCTTCTAACATATAAACACAAATAGCAACAAAAACTAAATGGTTACAATTTGAAAACATCATTATGTTCGTTATGTTCTGTTCTGGTATAATGGTGCTCAATTAGTTGAAATGGAGCACTACAAGTGTGTATAATGGTGATGAATTAGTTGAAACAGAGACATACAAGTATATTTTATTAATTCACCATTATATTAAAAATAAATCTTAATAGTGAAGGTATTGAAAACAAGACAATGACCAATTAGCATACAATAATGTTGATTTTGTAATTTGTGTTTCAACTACCCTAACATGATTTTCTCCAATGCTGAGGAAGTTACTTGCAATTACATTTGAGACCACATAAAACCATAGGAAATGCAAAATTACAATAGTATTATTAAATATAGAAGATGGCTAGTAGTGTTCCATCGTAATTACCTCTACTACAAGTGGAGGTTTTCTGAAGTTTCCTTGTGGTTGTATGTTAATTATTTTTGGGGTCTACAGAATTTGTCTATGGTAATTGTGCTTTTGGTTTATTTTAGTTATAAAATATTTTATATATATTGATTTTAGATAGTTTTGGAGATTAAGAATAAGCATTGAGTTCTCTTAATGATTACCACAAAAAATTTGATATTATTTCTATAATTTTGATTACTTGAATTGTTGTTGGCAAAATTAATTATTTATATTGGATTTTTTTATTTATTTTTATGTAGATTGTTTGTTTGATTAACATTTATGTACTGATATGTGAACTATCATTGTAAAGAAATATGAAAATTTGTAAATACTGTAAGTATTATAAATAGAATGAAATTATATGTAATTTTTTAATGATTTTTTAGGAAGATGAGAGGATGAGATAATGGAGGAAATTTGAAAAAATTGTAAAATACTATAAATAAAGAGAATCAAATGATATGTAATTAATTTTTTTTTAATGTTTTTCTTAGGAGGATAAGGAGGAGGAGGAGGGAAAAGGCAGAGGTTGAGAAGGAAGTGGGGGAGGTTGGGGAGGGGGAGGAGGAGGGACAGGAGGAGGAGGAGGAGGTTGGTGGATGGGCAGGGGAGCATAGGCACTAGCAGGGGTGGCGACAAGGGCGGGGGAGGAGGCAGGAGGAAATAGGAGGAGGAATTGAGGGAGGAAAGGTAGGAGGTGGAGGAGGAGGGGGACACGGTAGGAGAGGATGGGGAAGAGGTGAAGTAGGAGGAGGGGGAGGGGGGAGAGGAGGAAGGAGAGGAGGAGAAGAGGGAGCAGAGGGGATGTGAGGGGATGGAGGTAAGGGGAGAGGTTGAGGTGGAGGGATGGGAGGAAGGAAGGAGGAGGCAAGGCAATAGGTGGGGGAGGAGGCCGAGGAGGACGTGGTTGTGGAGGAAGAGGAAGAGGGGGATGTAGATTCAGAGGAGGAGTGGGTAGAGGTAGATGAGGGGGCTAGCAGGGAGGCAGAGGAGGTGGCGGGAGGTGGAGCAGGAGTAGGAAAGAGAGGAGGGGGAAGAGGTGGAGGCGAAGGAGGTGGAGGAGGAAGAGGAGAAGGTGAGAGGGGAAGAGGTGGAGGGGGAAGAGGGGGAGGGGGAGAAAAAGGAGTGGGAGGCAGCGGAGGAGGGAGCGAAAGGAGGAAGGGGAGAGGTAGAGGCAAAGGGGGAATATCATACCCACATGGCTCCATAATGGGGAATTATATTGAGGAAAAATAACATAATATATTGGGGGATATATAGTGGTAAAGGATTTTTATATTGGAAAATATAAAAAGTGGATTTCAAAGTTAATGAAAAATATAAAGTGGTTTATATTGGGAAGCTATATTGGGTTTATATTGGTAGGGGGTTAAATAATGTGATTTTTAGAGGAATTTTCCAATATGTACTCAAGTTATGTGTATTTTTAAATATGCCACAAACCCACGTGATAGGTCAGAGATTCACTTAGTGAATCCCCTATGAGGCAGGGAAGGAAAGAGGAGGAGGCGTGTGGTAGGAGGTGGAGGAGTTAGAGGGGGTAGACACGACGAGAGAGGATGGCGAAGAGGCAAAGGAGACAAGGCTGTGGGGGGGACAGGAGACAATAGAGGAGGGGTAGAGGCAGGAGAGGGGAAGGGAGGGGGAGGAAGTAGTGGGAGAGGCATAGGTGGAGGTGTGGGAGAGATGGAGGAGGCAAAGGTACGAGGAGGAGGAGGCGAAGATGGAGGGGGGGAGGTGGAGGTAGAGGGAGGCGAGGAGGGGTGAGGAGGATGACAGAGTTGTGGAGGAGGAGCAAGAGGAGGGGTCGGGGTGGTGGATACAAAAGAGGAGCAGTGGGAGGAGGATGAGGGAGAAGAGGCTATGGACGTGGGAGAGAGAAGGAGAGGAGATGAAGGTAGGAGGAGGAGGGAGAGGTGGTCGGAGAGGAGGAGAAAAATTCTTTTAAAGTTACAAAGGCTTTAAGAATTAGGATATAGGATTTGGGGTTTGGGGTTTAGAGTTTAGGTTCTATAACACTCTAGTAAATTCTTTTAATAAAAACTTAAATAAAAGTTATAGAATGATTTCTAAAATGTTATCAAACTCTTAGTGTTTAGAGTTTACCTTTTGGGGTTTACGGTTTGGGATTTAGGGTTTCATGTTTAGGGTTTAGGTTTTATGTTTTAGGGTTTAGGGTTTAGGTTTTATCGTTTAGGATTTATAACACTAAAGTTACAAAACACTTTTTAAAATATTAAAAAGAAAATTAGTTATTAGGGTTTAGGGTTTAGGATTTATAACACTTCAGTAAATTCTTTTAATAAACACTTAAATACAAGTATAAAATTCCTTTCAAAATGTTATAAATCGATTAGGGTTTAGGTTTGGGGGTTTGAGGGCTTAGGGTTTGGGTTTAGGGTTTAGGGTTTCAGGTTTATGTTTTCAGGTTTATAAAACTTTAGTAAATTATTTTAATAAACACTTAAATGAAAATTACAAAACACTTTTTAAAATGTTCTAAAATGATTAGGGTTTAGGTTTTAGGGTTTATAACAATTTAGTAAATTATTTTAATAAACAAATAAAGATATCATTTTAAACCAAATGAGAAGGGAGAAATGGCTACCATAAATCCTTGTCCTTGAAAATTGGGGTAAATGGAAATTAGTATTTCGCGAGCTATTTTAGTTTTGTAGATCTCCCTTGAAATAAGGTTATGCTAACCTCTATACCAAATTTTCTAATAAAATAATTTTGGGGCTACTATTAATAATGCACTATGATACAAAAAATTATTCCATTCAAAATTGGAGACCCTTAAATTTTGTCCAAGTGCTAAATTTCATCGCTAAAATTCTCCACTAAGATTATCCTTTTTGAAATATGTATGTAAAAAATGCTACTGTAGATAATCACAATATAACTTATAATCAAGTTATAATTTAGTTAATTTATATGTGTTTTTAATTTATATGGCTTCCCTAATTTCTTAATTTAATGTTAATATTTTCTTTTAACTGAAATTGAAAACAAATTCCAAAATAGATATGCCTATAATTATTCTAATCGGAAGAATAGATCTTCCATAGTTCTAATTTAATTATTAAGTTTGATGGAATATATTTCAACTCGATGGAATATGTTGGAACATTCATAGTAATATTTTAATCTTTAAAACTGTTACAAATTCTTTGCCAAGGTATTACTTATCATTTAATACTAGGATATTATGTGTGTGAAGAGATATGTTCTTCATTCATGAGACTGTAGCTTTCATTTCCAACAGTGGAGGAGAGAGTGACAATATAATATTTTAATTTAAGACATGAATCTTAAATTAAATTTCTTATCTCCACCTCCAACTCCATCAACTCCTCCTCCTCCTCCACCTCCACCTCCACCTTCAACTCCACCTCAAATTACACCTCCACCACCTCCTCCTCCTCCTCCTCCTCCTCATCCACATCTACCTCCTCCTCTCCTCCACCTCCACCTCCACCACCTTCTCCTCCGCCTCCACCTCCACCACCTCCTCCTCCTCCTCCTCATCCACCACCTCAACATGCATCACCACCTCCACCACCTCAACCTTGATCCCCTCCCACACCTCCACCTCCACCTCCCCCTCCTCCTCTTTTCTCCTCCTCCACCTCCACCTCCTCTTCCCCTACCTCCACCTCCACCTCCTCCTCCACCTTCGACTATGCCTCCACCTTTGTCTCCACCTCCTACACCACCACCTAATCCTCTTCATCCACCTCAACCACCACTTCCTCTACATCTACCTCCAACTACACCTTCATCTCCTCCACCTCATCCTCTTTGTCCACCTGCACCGCCACTTCCTCTACATCTACCTCCAACTTCACCTTCATCTCCTCTGCCTCATCCTCCACCTCCACCTCTGCATCCACCACCACCTCCACTACCTCCACCTCAAGACCCTCCTCCTCCTCTACCTCCACCTCCTCCTCGTACTAATCCACCTCAACCTCCACCTCCACCTTCACCTCCTCCTCCACCACCTCCATCTTCTCCTCCTCCTCCACCTCCTCCACCACCTCCTACTCCACCACCACCTCCACCTCCACCACCAGAACCTCCACGCTCTTATCCCCCTCCTCCTCCTCCACCTCCACCTCCTCCCTCTCAACCCCCTCTTCCGCCTCCACCTCCACCTCCACGTGGTCCTAATCCACCTCAACCTCCACCTCCACCTTCACCTCGATCTCCACCTCCAACTCCACATTCACCACCTCCTCACCCACTTCCACCTCCTCCAGCTCCTCCTCCACTTATTTCTCCACTACCTCCATCTTCTCTTCCTCCTCCATCTCCTGCACTGCCACCTATATATCCACCACCTCCTACTCCACCACCACCTCCACCACCTCAACCTCCCCCCTCTCATCCACCTCCTCCTCGTTCTCCTCCACCTCCACCTCGACTTCCTCCTCCTCTACCACATTCCCCTCTTTCTCTGCCTCCTCCTCCACCACCCCCTCCTCCTCCAC
>APFE031571503.1:0-67086 GCA_000404065.3 Pinus taeda
TCCATAAACAGCAACCTGCAATCCATAGACATGATCCATATGTCTAAAAATATACATAGTCTAAAAATAGACTTGCGCCAAAAATAGCCTGCGGGACCACTTAGTGAAGGCGACTCTTTTCGGTAAGCTCCATCATCTTGTTGCAATCTCAACAAGAATTTCTTGTTGCACACTTTTCAAAAAAATATTCTGAATCAAATATAGGTATAGCTTGTATGTAGGAGGCACATTCTGTAACAACCTCCATTCTTTGATTTATTTAAACATAGCTAAAATTTATTTACTGCACATAATAGACCCTGTCTCTAAAACTTTAAACAAACTTCAAACAGCTTAGCGAAAAAGCCATTAAAATGAAAATAAATTAAAGCAAGATGGTTGGCCTTCTATAGTTCAAAGGAAACAAAAACAGAGGCTTCAATCCAATGCTAAAACATGGAGGAAAACAAGTGGGTATCAATACCTTCAAGTGGGTGGCAGTTCAAATGACATGAAAGGCTTCCGTAGTTTAGATGACTGTTAACTTGGTCTCCAGTGGTCTGCACCTCAGATTTTGAGTGTCGTTCATTCTCAGCTCTGTCAAGTTTGGTTTCCTCGTGAGAAGACGTTGTTTTCTGACTGAATTTCAGAAGGTTTTTCAGTCTGTACCGTTCCAAGGATTTCATCAGGAGCAGTAGGATGAACAATAGGAGCTCCATTCCGAACTCTTTCATGTTTGATTTTCCTCATGAGAAGGCAAAGGCGGCTGGGCATCCACATTGTTTTCTGACTGAATTTTAGACTGTTTAGATTGTTCCGTGCCGAGGATTTCCATAGTGGAGGGTCCAATGCAGATGGTATACAGATGGATTTACAATGTTAAAGGGTTAAAATATTGTATACAGAATGCAAATTTGATTGGAATTTTTAGAGAAGTTACACTTCCATGCAAATTTAATTGGAATTTTGAGAGAAGTTATACTTCTATTTTGACAGTAATTTACAGAATCCGTAATTCTGGAATTTTTGGTATATTTTGAGAGGATTTAAATAAGTTACTTTGTTGAAAAATGAATAAATATATTTATTTATTACATGTTAAGTGGGATTTTTTGGAAAGTTTTCTAATTTATTTTTTCATTTAATTTGTTTAAAATTTTATAGACATTTATTGAAATCACAAGTTTGACATGTGAATTCTTCACAATCCAAGTGTCCTTGGGATTTTTGATGGTGCTAGTGAAAAAACCCTTTAAGACAACACTAATCAAGATTTGACTACAAATTTTTTGGCCAGATTCTGGCCAGAAATTTGTCAATAACTCTAATAATCAAGACTTGACTACAAATTTTTTCGCCAGATTCTGGCTAGAAATTTGTCAGTAACTATAATAATCAAGACTTGACTACAAATTTTTTTGCCAGATTCTGGCCAAAAATTTATTAGTAACTCTAATAAGTCACACTTAAAAATTACTCCGAATTTTTAAGGGGTAGTGCAATGATACTGAGTTCTTGCCCTGAAAATCATGGAAATTCCAGCGATATTTTGATAAAATCCGGCAGGGGTTTTTTGTAAATCCAAGTTACAATTGTCAAACTTCAAGATTTTGGGTGCCCGAGATGTTTTTGATTGATGGCATTGAATCCATTTCCACCATTAAAAATATGATTCAAACACTACTACTAGAAGATTTTTTGAATTTGTTTGCCCCGATTCTAGCCACTTTTGGCAGTTCAGGGAATTCCTCCACCTCGGTAGACTACTATTTTTTAGTATAAATCAACAATTTGAATATTGAAAAATAATAAAAGCTTGACTACTTCAAGATTTTGGGTGTTGAGATGTTTTTGATTGGTGGCATTGAATCCATTTCCACCATAGAAAACATGATTCAAACACTATTACTGCAAGATTTTTTTGAATATTTTTTGCTCGGATTCAGGCCACTTTTGGTAGTTTAGGCAATTCCTCCACCTCGATAGATGACTCTTTTTTTTAATATAAATCAACAATTTGAATATTGAAAAATAATAAAAGTTTGAATTTTGTTTATTTAAAAAAAAAATCATAAAATATAGAATTTATTTATTTATTAATTCACTCCAATTCCCCAATATCTTCTCTAAAAAACAATGGAATTTCTGACATGATTTTGATAAAATGTGGCTGATTTTTTTTGGAAGTCTGGGTTAAAATTGTGAAGCTTTAGGATTTTGGATTTTGGTGTGGCATAGGTTTTTGATGGTGCTAAATCATTTCCACCATAAAAAACTATTCAATTGATTTAAAACAATATACCAAATACGTGTGAAAAAGGATTGTTCCAACAAAATTGTTGCAATGCTCATCTAATGATAATTAAACCTTAATTGTTTAACTTGATAACAATTTTTTATTTTTATTTTTAACCATACATGGGTTTCAATGAGAAATCATTAAACATAGAGTGCACAATTGTAGTTGGATAATTTATGAATGTTATAAAGGTATTGGTGTATTAGATATTTCTCTTCCTAAGTATTAAATTCCTATTCCCAAGACAACGAGGTCGTGCTCTATTTATTAACTTAGTGTTTAGTTAATACACTAAGGTTTCGACATATGCATTATTCTCACTTGATTAAATGGTTAACCTTGCAATGTCTATTTGAAGAATTCTATAGATCCTATCATCGTAATGCCCACCACCACTTTGAGTTAATTTGCACGTAACTGGTGTATTGATCTCCACCATCCAAGTACTAGGGTTATCATCGGATGGTGTAGATGTCAGCGAGGAGGATAATGGTAATTGTTCCTACCTTTGGCTCCCTATTGACTTAGTCATTTTGCCTCTCTAGCATAGCAACTTTGCAACTCATTATGTTGAAGAAATCTCGATTCAACCCTATCGATTTCTCATTAACGAGTTGTGGCTACCCTTGCAATGGTGTTAGACACTGTTCTTTTCCTTTTTACTCATATTTATTCTAGGGTTAGGTCGGGTTGTCATGGTGCCTAAATGGCATGGAGGAGGAACCATTACAGTTCTTACCCACCCCTACTCTAGCATGCAACCTTATCTTCATTTTACAAGGAAATAAGGGTTCTTTTCATTTATTTTCCATTATCCTCAATTTATGCAGTAACTATTGGTTATGTGGAATCTACCACTGGAGACGGAAGTATATTCCTGACGAAATTGTTGCAACACTCATCAAACACAAATATGATAATTAAACATTAATTGTTTGCCAACAATTTTTTTTATTTTTATTTTTAACCATAGATGGGTTTCAACAAGAATTCATTAAACATAAAGTGCACAGTTGTAGTTGGATAATTTATGAATGTTATAAAGGTATTCGTGTATTATATATTTCTCTTCCTAAGTATTTAATTCCTATTCCCAAGAGAAATCGATCGTGCTCTATTTATTAACTTGTTGTTCATTGAATACACTAAGGTTTTGGCATATGCATAATTCTCAATTGATTAAATGGTTAACCTTGCAATGTTTGTTCGAAGAATTCTCTAGATCCTGTCATCGTAATTCTTGCCACCACTTTGAGTTAATTTGCACCTAACAGGTGCATTGATCTCCACCATCCAAGTACTAGGTTTATCATTGGACGGTGAAGATGTCAGCGAGGAGGATAATGGTAATTGTTCCGACCTTTGGCTCCCTATCGACTTGGTCTTTCTTCCTCTTTGGCCTAGTAGCTTTGCAACTTGTTATGTTGAAGAACTCTTGATTCAACTCTATTGATTTCTCATTAATGAGTTGTGGCTACCCTTGCAATGATGTTAGACATTGTTCTTTTCCTTTTTACTAAGATTTCTTCGAGGGTTAGGTTGGGTTGTCATGGTGCCTAAATGGCATGGAGGAGGAACCATTACAGTTCTCACCCACCTCTACTATGGCATGCAACCTTATCTTCATTTTACCAGGAAATACAGGTTCTTTTCATTTATTTTCGATTATCCTCAATTTCTGCAGTAACCAATGTATAGAATTTCCCACAGTAGATCACCTCATAATGCAATATACTAAAGAAAAATAATTTATCTACTTCTACAAACAAACTTGTGGAAGCTTAGTAGATTTTACCAAGATCAAATAGAACACATATAACAGAGAATGAGAAATCAATCACACATGAACATAGAAGAATACTCTAGCGAAATCCTTAGCTAAAAACCCCGATCTCTGTATTATCATACAAGTGGAAATATGTTTGTATTACACAAAGCTTTAGTTCACAAGCTATCCAGCTCTTAGTACAATCCCTCAATATAGCTCATAGATTGAATAGACACAACATATGCCTTCCTCCAATCCTCCAAGCCTCCTATTTGTTTGTGGAGTTCTCCTGGGGTCCAATGCTGCCACCTGTGTGAATTGGCCTCTCACACAACTCACCAACTCAGAAGTAAGTACGCAATCTCGAAGGAATGAATTCATCCTGCATGCAAGAGATATCCTCAATGAAATATTCCTGCAACTCATAGTACATTGTCCCATCATTTGATCTCAATTGGGTCTCTGACTGAACTGACATGCATGAGTTATCTATGAGAGAAATTCAGTTATCTGAAGTGCAGTAGTTACATGCATGCATGCATTAACTAACTAAACTCACAATCAATTCAAAAAATTGTTGGAACTAATCTAACTAGACTTAACTCAGTTAACTAAGCTAACTAATTACAACTCAAAGTACAACTCATCCTCATCTCCTTAATCAAGGGATAACTTCCTCAATCAAAGGGGAAACTATTGCATGTGTTCACATAGACTTCATGTTATCATGAAATATAGTGTCTATGTAGAGCTCCTAGTTCCACTAAGATGGGTAGCTATCTTAGAAACAAACAAATTAAAGTTACTTTCGTTTTCCTTTACGAGACGTAGATAGGAGAGGAGCAAAGAATACCAACCTCAATATTTCGCTTGGTTCCTTGCTTGTTCCTTCTCCCCTCTAACAGATCTTTGCCACTCTTTCATTGACCACTCCGCTTCAAAGAGTACCTGTAAAGTCAAAGCAACATAATACCTTCAAAGTGCAGAGATTTACAATCATAAACAATATAGGACCAGATATATATTGACCACACAAATGCATATATTATCAGACATACAAGAATGTGGAGGAAAACTTGAATAACTTTATTGATATAAAGATTAGAAGAGAGGATTACAACCCATTGATCTGACCCATCGTCATCCTCACAGCATGAAAGCCCTTCTTCACCTCATGAAAAGCTTAGATCACCCAACACTATGATGTTCCACGAGGGAACCAACAATGCTTCCTTACAAGATACAAGATTTCAGTCTTCAACCTCTGGATCTCTGGGATGAGGGATCCATATATAGATATTTTCAGAGGTTTGAATCAGCTCTGGGTTTTTGATTAGTGTCATTCTGGTGATATTTCTTTGCTCCACTTGGAGATTTCATTGATTTCTTACTCATCCCTGGGCGAATTCTTATAGGCAAGTGTCATATGAGAAGTTTCGTTGATCATCCACTTATCAAACTGTCTATGCCATTTGTTTATTCTCGCTCATCACACCCTATAGAAGGAATTTTTAGTATGCATCACACCTCCTGTGTGTAGTAGGTGTGATGCATCGCACCCTGACCATGGAGCAAGTGAGATGGTCTAGTTTTGACCAGTTATGAGTAGTTTTTCATGGAGAACTTCTGGGAGATGATGTAATCAACTGAACTTGCTCCTTTAGGGTATGAAACAACACTTTTACGGACATAGAAGCCCTTGGTTTATGGATGTATGTGATTGGGTTTGTAGTGCCCAAATATGTCTATAACAGTTGCCCCTTAAAGCATGAGGTCGTAAATATTTTGATGTCGGGTGAAATGCTTTATCATGAGGATCCGAGGTTTTTCGAACTGGAAGGCGACCTGTAATAAGATACAATACAATACATTATCTTCATAATATTCTCATGGTCTAGCTGAGGCGGACATTCCCATGCTCAACTTTATAAATTCATTTTCATGTACATAGGACACACAATCGTCCGTGTGGCAGACTGATGATTACGATAGAGCCATCATCCTTTGATTTGGATGATCATCTGTTTAGCAATGATGTACATTTGATGTCTTTATTTTCCTGTATATATCAGAGCCCGGATGGATGAAACTAGATCCACGGTCTTCAAACTCGTTCAATCTTCACCCGAAGTACAAGTCGATCCATGTGAAAAGATGTTCTGGAGTCAAACATGGAAAGACATCGCCTGATTATCATCCAATGATGTAAGCTGTTAATAGGTGCGAGAGGAATCACCCATAATGATGATGACCCTCAAGGCACGACAATACAATTCATGTGGTGTGAAAATGAGACTCGGTGTCGAACACCACGCAAAATCTTTCGGTCGAAGGCCATTGATGTAACTTGTTGCCGGGAGTGAGAAACTTGCCATTGAGGCATGCAAGCTTTAAAGTACTGAAAGGGTTGTTGCTAGGTCAACTTCTTGGATAATGAGCTGAAGTCAACAAGAAGTGACCCGTTGTAGGAGGGCCTTAATGAATCCCACATCTACGACACAGAACGAGCAAATGATTTTGTGGAGGTGAAAACAATCTGATGATACAGGGTTTAGGGTGGTAGTCATGAAAGAATGAAGTGTAAAGGTATTGCAGTGGATGAGACACAAGCTAGGTTGGTGAATTCTTTGAGCGACTTCTCTTGAACATATCGGTGACACTGAAATGGATTGGTAGCGTTTACCCCAAAAACAGATGGTACGGTGGACCAATGGTAATATGACCGGTGAACAGAATAACCCAACTTGACTTAATCATGGTGATGGAGTGAAAGTGTCATGTTCAAGAGCAACTTGTTACCAATAAATTTTCTTCAAGTTTTCTTCCCAATTTTTCCCCAATCATTCCTGACGAGTGCCTCTTTATTTTTTTCAAGCTTGAGGAGGATAACATATGCTTGTTCTATAATTTTCCCTTTGGGCAAACCCTATATTTTAACGAGCCTAGTGATAGTGAAACTTGTTCTTGTCTGCATGGACAAGTGTGTCGCTATTGGTTTTAACGAGTTTAATGACAAAGATAACTCAGTGCTTTTTCAATTTTAGAGAGTTTGAAAAGGGATGGAAAGGAAACTCCAGCAATCCTTTTTCGTCATATAATCCCTTAAGTCCAAAAAAGTATAGAATAATTCGAAAGGGATGAATTTTCAATAATTTTAATGAGCCGAACAAGACAAGCGCTCGATCTTTTTGTGTAATAATATCTCAGGTCCAAAAAAATTAAAAACTAGAGGAGGGATAGCACTTCCGATAGCTTTAACGAGCTGGAGAGGCCAATTGCTTGGTAATATTTTCATATTTTACGAGTTAGATAAAAAGAGCTTAAAGGAGACTATTTTTTGAGGAATGAGTGATATTTTCGGGTAGCTACTGATTCCAGGTAAGGTTTGGAATTTCCAATCATGACAGTGTCAGAAGGATGGCTAACATAATCACTCGTCGCAATTGTTCCTCAAAAGGGTAAACAATCAAATGGACACATATGATTGGCTAAAACAGAGTGAAGGTGATGTTGAGAACACGACCAAGGCTCAAAAGCTGATGATAATGCATTCGCAATGGTTATTTACCGAAGGTTGGTTCATTTTTTAATGAGATTAAACTCTCGGGGGAACATTTTCTCATTGCTTAGGTTTAATTTTTAATGAGCTTGAACTTTGCATAAAAACTGCTCGTGCGAGTCGTATAATAAGGATATCTCATTGATAGGTTCCATTTTTATGGAGCTTACACCACTCAAAGCTTTGCTCCGTATCCTTTCTTTATGTAAGCTAGGAATGACCAATCCCATGAGTTTAAAGGGTTGAGAATCTACAAACTAAGAAAATAAATGGTCACTCTCCACTTGCATGCAAAAAGGTTTGCATGCCCCTAGGTATAGTGAAATAGAGTTTCGAGGCTACCATATAGACGTTCTCACATTTGCAATATAGTTTCCATCCGCGTAGCAGAGAGAAACACTTCTTGGCTTAGTCCATTTGGACAAAGGGGATTCTAGCTCCAACCACCTACCCTTGATGAGGGAATCTTATTCTGGTCTAATCCCATTTTCCTAAATGGACAGGTGTCAGACTAGTCATATATCCTTCGTGGAAACCTACCCTACACCCAAGGTTTCCTTGCCGAAGCAGACTAGGATGCATGCCCCCTGGGTTTCAGTCATGGCCACCGAATTACTCGCACTCTTTAGGTGGACGGACTGGAGATTGATGAGACATTCCTTGCATGAAAAAACACAGTTAGGGATGGTATTTGACTATTAGCTACGTGTGAGCCGGGGAATGAAAGCTGGTCTACGAGCTGGATCACTCGGCCTTCATGTGGAAAACACATTAATCGAAAGAGTGAGGAGACAATGGCTCCCATGCTATAAATATAGTCACGCCCAAGGAGCAGATTATAATATAAAGGTCCTTGGACTACCATTACATTCAGATACATGGTTTTCCCTCTCAAAGTTATAGGCAAACTTGGCAGGATCCCTAATGGTCGATTGGTTCCTTTGTCGAAGCTTGTTAGATTTCGCATCTTAGGCAGAAGCGATGGTGAACCAATCGATTTCCAACTAGTTGAGGAAAGGATACTCACAGAAGGCCCTTCATCTATGATGGTACCGACCATGACCATTTTGTAATCTTGTACAATGATTCAGAATGGTACATTAGACGGTAAACGGGGTTTTCCTAGTAGATTCCAATCAAAGGAAATGACTAGGTTGCTCGAAGGTGGGACCAAATAAACGGCTAGATATGACCCAGACGAACTTACGGTAAAGGAACGGGTAAATTGCCCCCATGTTCATCGGAGTCTGTGCTTACGAAAGGAATCTAAAGAGTGTCGTTCTCGTTCTCTTCGGTGACTGTATCATCTAAGGATGGACCTTCCGAAGAGAACACTGGGTTGACTACTGCCTCGACCTTTTGAATTTCGTCTGGTACGGACTTAGAGGGTTTATCTTCAATGATAGATGCTTCGACCGACCACAAAGTTGTGTCATTCGGGTTTTCAACTAGCGACGGACTCTGCAAGAGTTTCTTGTACCCAGGAAGAAGCCGTAGTAGTGAAGCAGGATGGTTATCCAAGAGTATTTTAGCTTCGTCCAGGAAGGGACAACGGTGGAAGGCATGATTGCCTTCACACAGTTTACAAGGAAATTTACATTTTCCTTTCTATCCAGAGACTTCGTTTTCACTAGTTGATGGTGTACTCTCAACATGATCATCAGAGGTTGACGGCACTGGATTGTGCAAATGAGGAGACCAGTCCCTTAAAATCCAAGGGATGGAAGGACAATCTCAATGATAGTGGTCCCCTTTGCAAATGACACATGGAGATTTGGGTTTGGACGGTACAGTGTGTGGATTTTCACTAGATGATCCATGGTTGCCCCTTTTTGCCTTTGGCTTCTTCTTTTTCTTCTCCTTCTCCTTCCCTTTCTTCTTCTTCTCAGTTACTTGGTTTTTAGCTTTACCAGCCTTACCAAGTGAAGAGGAAGGAGGGGAGGGAGAAACAAATGAAGTAGAAGGTTGGTGGGTAACTCTAGTATCATCTAGTCACCGACTTGATTGCTCAGGAATCATGGTGGTTTGAACGATAGAGGTCGAGAAGAGCCATATTGGCAAGCCAATTTTCAGTCCTGGGAGGGACAATGTGGCCATATGAAGCGCACCAACATCTCCCCAAGAGGAGAAAGGACTAGGATTTCCCCCAAGGGGAAATCCTTGGTTGGTCGAATCCATTTTTCTCAACCTAAGACCAATGAGGGAACAATGACATTATTCCGATTAAAATAAATTTTAGACACTTTGACACAACTTGCTTTTTCAATTTTTAAGAGTCAAGAAAAAGCTAAAGATGAATTTAGTTGCCTTCGCTTTTAATGAGCCTGAAGTGACAAGTGCTTAGATGGACATTTTCCTTTAGGGAGTCTAAAAAGGAATGAAAGAGACTACTCTAGAAATCTGGACAGAGGGATTACCAAACCAATCGCAAAACTGCAAAATACTTTTTACAGTACGATAGTCAATCTTCCCAAATGTTGTGTTCAGTGAATTGCGATCGATAGGGCGGAAAACACGGCTTCCTAAGGATAAAGGATATAACCTATTGTGGTCTCCCAATATATAATTGATGGTATGTGGGAGCACAATTCCGTACTGGCACTTGTCATCTCAAAGAAAAGGAATCACCCAACCTACAATGAAAGCGATAGTTACCAGGCTTTATGACGTCAGAATACATCTTTAGCCTAGACTTCTAAATGTTGTGCGTTAGGTTCCAAAGCATTCTTATGTTCATTGAAGTTATTTTACAGTTGATATTTCTTAAGAAGTTTTCCTTTCAGGTTCACCACGTGATGTAGATATACAATTCCTAAAATGCAATCTAAGATGATAAACAATCATTTAATCTTATTTTTGCAATGAAAATCCTAGCTACTAAGGAAAGAGAAGCGAGATTCTTTCAACATAGAGCAGAGAGCACACACTAGATGCACTGTCCTAAATAAAAATCAACAAGCAGTCTGAATGTAAATGTACATGCATGTATTTGTTTTCACTTTCTTAATGTGTGAATGACAAAAATAATGCTAAGTAAAAATCTGAATCGTTTCAAGTGATAGTACTAACGATTTTCTCTTCAAAAGACGAAAGGAAGATAATGACGACACGTTGCAATTTTGAATTGAAAAATGCTTTCGACACTTGAAAAACTATTAATTCAAATCAAATACAAAAGTAACAGTGTAATCAACCATCAAGAATAGTAGGATTCTTTTCTTTGGCTGAAAACGACACTTGCGACACTTCCAAATCAAAAGACGATAGTTTGATTACGGTACTTCTTTGTAAAGGAGGCCGTAAATGGCGAACAATACATAAAAACATTTATAGTTCTTTGTACTATGGAGGTTGAATCATGCAAAGGAAGGGAGTTTCCATAGTGGTATACTGATCACAGACAGCAAGACTCCTGAATAAAGCTGAAGAGAGTGAACAAAAACCAAAATATGGAAGCAGAAGAAGTCTTATCTGATCATTGCACCTGTAACACAGGGAAAGAGCGATGCATCTCACCTACTGCACACAAGAGGTGAGATGCATCCAGATTCCCAAGAAGAGAAAGTGAGATGGTCTAGGGATGAGACTTCAACTGAGTTCTTGGTCATAGTTTGCAGCTCAGTTCAAGGATTTAGGCCGAGCTAATGATAGTCAGTAAATACAAATCACAGGGGTTGATCTAATGAGGCTACTCGAGCCACCACCAGAGCAATTATGATGTTTGCAAATCAATTGTTCAGTTTCTAAACAAAACCCGGAGATAGACTAAAGCAACATTGGTCTACTTTGCACTTGCATAGCAAATTCAGTTCGAAGGCTAGCTGGCATGACTTCACGCTCCGTATGTAAGTTTATAAAGCAAACAAATATAGACAAGTAAATAAGCTATTCGCTCCCCAGTGGAGTCACCATTTGTTATCGAGAAAACTAGTGTCTATGCAGAGCTGCTAGCCCCACTAAGATGGGTAGCTATCTTAGAAACAAACAGATTAAAGTTACTTTCGTTTTCCTTTACAAGAAGTAGATAGGAGAGGAGAAAATAATACCAACCTCAATCTTTCGCTTGGTTCCCTACTTTTTCCTTCTCCCTCTGACAGATCTCTGTCACTCTTCCCACTCCACTTCAGAGAGTACCTATAAAGTCGAAGCAGCATAATACCTCCAAAGTACAGAGATCTACAATCATAAATAATATAGGACCAGATATATATTGACCACACAAATGCATATATTATCAGACATACAAGAATGTGGAGGAAAACTTGAATAGCTTTATTGATTGTTTAGAGAATTTTCGGCGTAATCACATAAATATTCTTTTGTCGACGTGTTTCGAACCAACTTGTGTGGTTCATCGTCAGGACAAGATGAAGAACCAATCTAGCTTAGCTTGTTAAATAGTATGTGTAGAGACTCCAACGGCTATATTTCCAATGGCTAATTCTGACCTAATGACCCGAGTCAAACCAATAATAACCTTGTTATATTATTATTCTAAGAAATTAGTTAAACTAGGTAAATTATATAATAAAAGAACTAAATAAATGTGTAAATATATCCAAAACCTAGTTAATTTAAATTAAAATAATATCATTGGTATATCTTATATTTATTTAATAATATTTTTATTTATCATTTGAAACTAAATTAATAAATTTATAATTTATATAATAATTTATATTTATTAAATAAACTAAATTTATTTAATAATTTATCATTCCAATAAATTATTTAAATTAGGTAAATTATATAATAAAATAAAAGTATTCATTTGTTAACTTAACTAAATGTACTTGTTTATTAATAAATGTATAAATATATCAGTACTTGTTTATAAATGCATATACATAAAAATGAACTAACTCAAACTAAATTAATATTATAGGTACATCATATATTTATTTAATAAATTTTATATTTAAATCTAATGGTCCATTTTAAACTTAAATTAATAAATTATATCTTCTATCAAGATATAATTTTATAATTAATTTAATAATCTATATTTATTAAGAAATCTATATTTTATAATAAAATATTATTCCAAATAATATTTTAGAAAATAACCAGTTAATTAGGTAGAATAATACTTATTACATATAGAGGTTAAAAAAATTTTATTTAACAAATAAATGAAGTTGGGTAAAGATACTAATAGAATGTTCTCGAATAATAATTATTATATCAATTCTAAAGGTATAGTAGAAATTAAATATATATACATATATGATTGAAATAATGAAAACAAAAATCAAAATTAACTATTTCATGAATATTATTATAATAACTGTGTTTAAATGTAACTCAATACTAGCCTAAAGGAAATAAGGTTAATACACTTATTGGCTTGAAATTAATTAATAATTTATTAATAACGCATAATAATAAGACTGAACCATACTAATACTATAGGGATGCTAGGATTAAAGGGGAAAAAAACTCAGGAAAAGGGACCAACCACCGAAAACAACTCTTAAGGAGAGGGAAGAACCCTAAGACCTAATAAAAAGGGGACATAGGAGGCTAGGAAGACAGGGTTCGGTCCCAACAACTACTAATCTTTTAGCCATCATCCCTATTAAGATTATTCAGTCTTTTCTCAATCTCGAGGGCCTCTCTAAATTTGCGATGGTGAAACTACGCAACCTTAGCAATGACTTGAGCATCTTCAGTGCAGACATGATGCATCGTCTTCCCGGCATGTTCAGCCAGGGCTGAGGACTTGGTCCTACCATGCCTTAGGTCCGCTGAATGCTCACTAATCCTTTGATTAATTGAGTGACCCGTCTCACCAATATATGGTGTCCCACAGGAACATGGAATGACATAGACGCCCTTCATGTCTTTAGGGCGATTACGCTGAAAATTCTCTAAACAATGTTGTGGATCACAGAAGCTTTATTGATATAAAAATTAGAAGAGAGGATTACAACCCATTGATCTCACCCAACATCATCCTCCCAGCATGAAATCCCTTCTTCACCTCATGAAAAGCTTAGATCACCCAACACTATGATGTTCCACCAGGAAACCAACAACACTTCCTTACAAGATACAAGATTCTAGCCTTCAACCTCTGGATCTCTGGGATGAGGGATCCATATATATATATATATATTTGCAGAGGTGTGAATCAGCTCTATGTTTTTTATTAGTGTCATTCCACTTATAGTTCTTGGCTCCACTTGGAGATTCCATTGATCTCTTACTCATCCCTGGGCGAATTCTGAGAGGAAAGTGTCATATGATAAGTTTCTAGAAGATACCTTGATCATCCACTTAGAAAACTGTCTTTGCCATTTGTCTATTCTTGCTCATCACACCCTATAGAAGGAATTTTTAGTATGCATTGCACCTCTCGTGTGTAGTAGGTGCAATGCATCGCACCCTGACCATGGAGCAAGTGAGATGGTCCATTTTTTACTAGTTCTGAGTAGTTTTTTGTGGAGAACTTCTGGGAGATGATGTAATCAGCTGACCTTGCTCCTTTAGGGTATGAAAGAACACTTTTAGGGACTTAGAAGCCCTTGGTTTATGGACATATGTGATTGGGGTTGCAGTGCCCAAATATGTCTATAACACTTCATGTTTGATTTTCTACAACTAATTAACTCAAGGTGAATTAATTAATTATTCTACAAATAGCTTTTGATATCAAATTCGAATTTTAATTCTCAATTTTAGTTTAGGGACTAAGTAAAATTGGAATGTATCCCGAAATGATATTTATAGTAGTGTTATTTTTATCACTTCTATTTTTTAGCATTTCTTATTGGTATTTTCAACACTCCCTCACAACAAGAAAGGGATTATCAATCACCCCAATCTTGTCTCTGTGGAACTCGAACTTGCATTTTGACAGTGACTTAGTCAATATATTTGCATCGTGTTCCTTGGTCGAAACATATAACAACATGATCCTCTTCACCACACAGTCTCAAAGATGATGATCATGGATATCTATGTGCTTGGACCTATCAGGAAATATTGTATTCTAAGAGAGTTTGATACAACTCTTATTATTGCAATAGATCGTAGTTGTATCCATCCTGTGACCAAACAATCCCACTAGAATCTTCTGCACCCAAATGGTCTCGCATGCTGCCTAACTGGTAGCCATGTATTCAGCCTCTGCTGAGCTAAGTGAAACAAACCTCTGTTTCCTACTGTACTAGGAAATTGCAACTGAACCAAGGTTGAAGATTCCTCTAGAAGTGCTCTTCCGGTTTGATGGACTCCCTACCAAATATGCATCTCTGAAGCCCTGAAGCTTCACTCCCTCTATCCATATATACCACAATCCATACTAAGATGTGCCTCTAAGGTATCTTAGCACATGCTTCGTCGCCTTCTAAAATAGCTTGGTAGGTTGAACCATAACTTGACTCAGCTGGTTCACTGCAAAGCATAAATCTGGTCATGTGTTCACTAGATACATCAATGAACCCACAAGCTACTGATAAATAGTAGCAACTACTACCTCACCTGAAGTAGCATCCTCCTTCCTCGAGTTACCAGCTAGAGGAGTCTACATGGGCTTCGACTGCTCCATGTGGAATCGCCTGAGTATCTCATTGGCATACTTGCTGAGAGACACAAACACTTCCCCATATTTCTGCCACACTTCAAGGCCTAGAAGGTAATGCATAAGACCCATGTATTTCATCTAGAAATCTCTTGTAAGGTCCTCCTTGCAAGACTTGATCAACTGATCATCACCTGTCAAAATCAGATCATCCACATAAAGAACAATGAACAATGGTTTACCTTCTACCATGATGTGGTAAAGGTTCGCATCTGCTTCACTCTTGATGAAGCCCAACCCAGTGAAATAGCTGTCGATCTTGGTGTACCGAGCACGAGGTGCTTGATTTACCCCATACAAAGCCCTCTTGAGTCGACACACATGCGACTCACGAACAAAGGTCTCAAAGCCTTCTGGCAACTCAATGTACACCTCTTCCTGAATCTTCGCATTAAGGAACACAGTCTTCACATCCATCTAATGGATCTTCCAACCCATCTAAGCTGATAGTGCCAACATCGATCTGATAGATGAGTACCTTGCTACAGAATAAAAAGTCTCATCGTCATTGATCCCCTTGACCTGTGAGAAACCACGGGCAACAAACCTTGCCTTATGTTTCTCAACACTGCCATCAGCTTCCTACTTTACCTTTTAAAGCCATCAGGAATCCACCACTGACTTTTCCTGAGGTCTTGGGACAACATCCCAAACATAGTTCCGAACGATGGAGTAGTACTCCTCCACCATAGCATCAACCTAGACTAGTTGCTACACTGCTTCCTCGAATGAAGAAGGTTCGGTCTCTACACACTCCCCAACCAAGGCCATGTAACCAATGTACCGCTCGGGTGACCTCCTTTGTCTGTGCTGAGAAGATGGTTGCCCTACATTCTCTCACACATCCATCATCAACCAGTCAGCTTCCCTTGAGCATTTCTGCCCATCTGTGGAAGACTCAGCATGAGTGGATGTCTCCACTCTCTGATCCTCTGCATGCGGCTCCTCCACATCAGTTTGAGGCTCCTCCTCCTTAGGAACTGAAAGTTCCTCCTCTGCATGCAACTTGAGCTGCTTCTCAAGTGATATTCACATGGATTTCTACTCGTCGAACTTTAGATATCTGTGTATCACTTTTCACCAAACGGATCCCTGCAAGTGGTGAGCTTGTTCAGATATGTAAAGATTACGTCGTCCTTTTCAAACTTGATTTTCCGAAGCCTGCCTTTCAGCGCCAACTTCTTCTGATCATTGTTGTTCTGATATAGATCTTTCAATGTTTTCCACATTTAAAACGTTGTCTCCTTCCCATGGAGACTCGAGACTATGTGGTCTCTAACGCACCCCAAAAGGATTCTCCTCGCTCTAGCCACACATTTCTTCCATTCTGCCAATTTTTGGGCATCAGCTGTTGTTGGCTTGGGGAATTTTTCATGATCAATGAAGTCCTTTAGACTGTTGTCCTCTAATACGACTTCCATGCGATCCTTCTAGGCTATATAATTCGAGCTGCCATCAGGGGTATACTCAAGTCTCAAACTGTTGAACTCCATTGGTGATATTTGAGATGTGATAAGAATTCAAATTCTATAATCAAGAACTTTAAACTTCAAACTTCTCCCTTCTATGCATACTGTTCTTTGCTTTGATAATCGTTGCTTCGATACCATGTATAATTTTCCACTGTAAATCACCTGATAATGCAATATACTAAAGAAAAATACTTGATCTACTTCTACAAACAAACTTGCGGAAGCTTAATCGATTTGAGCAAGATCAAATAGAACACATATAATAGAGAATGAGAAATCAATCACACATGAACACAAAAGAATACTCTGGGGAAAGCCTTAGCTAAAACCATGATCTTTGTATTATCACACAAGTGGAAATATGTCTAGATTACACAAATATTTAGCTCACAATCTATCCAACTCTCAGTCCAATCCCTCAATACAGCTCATAGATTGAATAGACACAACATATGCCTTCCTCCAATCCTCTAAGCCTCCTATTTCCTTGAGTAGTTTCTCCTAGGGTCCAATGTTTCCACCTGTGTGAATTAGCCTCTCACACAACTCACCAAACTCAGAAGTAACTGCGCAATCTCGAAGGAATGAATTCATCCTGCATGCAAGAGATATCCTCAATGAAATATTCCTACAACTAATAGTACACTATCCCATCACCTGATCTCAATTGGGTCTTTGACTAAACTAACATGCATGAGTTATTTATGAAATAATATTCAATTATCTAAAGTGCAGTAGTTACATGCATGCATGCATTAACTAACTGAGCTCACAATCAGTTCAACAAATTGTTGGAACTAATCTAATTGGACTTAACTCAGTTAACTGAGCTAACTAATTACAACTCAAAGTACAACTCATCCTGATCTCCTTAATCAAGGGATAACTTCCTCAATCAAAGGGAAACTGTTGCATGTCTTCACATAGACTTCATGTTTGATTTTCTACATCTAATTAACTCAAGATGAATTAATTAATTATTTTACAAATAGCTGCTAAGATCAAATTCGAATTTTAATTCTCAATTTTAGTTTAGGGACTAACTAAAATTGGAATGTATCCTGAAATGCTATTTATAGCAATGCTATTTTTAGCACTTCTATTTTTTAGCATTTCTTGCTGCTATAATCAACACAGTGATTATGCGAAATCTACGACTGTGGACATAAGTATCTTCCCTAGGCCTGGTGGACTAACATAGAACCACAAAAAGACAAAGGGACTAATGTTTTCCTTAAGGTAAATAGATAACGGGATGAAGCCCACTTGGGATGTGTCGTATGCTTCACTTCTTCCTTGTCTTCTTCCCATGAGGTAAATATTCTCAATAGTTCCTAGAAGCTTTTGGAAGAGGAGGCTTCGTGATTCTTTCTCTTTTTCTCAAACTTCTAGAATCAATGTTCCCCCAACATTGAGAAAACTACTAGTGACCAATGCAGGTGTAGAATATGGCAACCTGGTAGTCAGCATTGTCCACTAAGAGGCTAGGGAGCATTGATCCTTAAAATGATTGAAACAAGGTTCTTTTAGGTAGAAACTCAAGGTTTAGAATGAGTCATGCTTAGGGATTAGTGCAAGGATGATGAAAAGGAGGTCAAAGTATGTTGTTTTATCTAGTTGAAGGCCTATTGACTAGATGTGACAAAATGGCTTATAATAGCCCTAAAGCACAAAGTCAGAAATGATCGTTGATGACTGAAATGTTTTACCTTGTGACAAGTCAGGATCAATAACAATCGACAAGATCATCATCTGTTACAATAAATTTACATTGTGACATCTTTCCTGAGGGAAGCATACCCATACTCGTCACATAAGCTAATCATTACATGTACAATGACCAAAAGACACATCCACAGGTCACTGATGGTGGACCCATGACTAAACGAATGCATGTGTGATCTTGTACTGCTCCTGAAATTGCAGCCCGGATGGATGAAACTATATATGGGGTCTTCTATCTCATTCACACGACCAACCAATGCACAAGTCTAACCATGTGAATCAATGAGTTGAGGTTGAACATTGTAGACACCATCTAATTACCGCCAAATGTTGTAAGTCGTTAATAGATGCGAGAGAAACCATCGATGGTGTTAATGACCCTCAAGGTATTGCAATACAATCCATATGGTGTGAATAAATGAGTTGATATCGAAAACCACACATAATCTTTTGATCAAAGACCAATGATGTAAACTCGTTGCCAAGAGCCTTGATGTATCCCCCATCAACGAAACGAAACGGGTATGATGATTTCAGACAGAAAGATCATAATGATGATGGTATAGAACTGGATCAAGAAATGCAGACATGGAATGAAGGCTTAAGAGTATTGTAGCAGATATTGATTGAATGACTTCACTTGAACACAATGGCGACACTGAAGTGAGTTGGAAGCATTGACCAAAAACCAAAAATAGAGGCTTTGAAAAGGTATGATAAACCAAAAGACAAGCAAATTTCCCAACCCAACAACCAGTGAGATGAAGTGGAAGAGTGTTGTGTTTAATAGTGACTCGTTTCCATTAACAAATGGACTACCTTGTTTTCCCAATTTTCCCAACAATACTAGTCAGTACCTCTTTATTTTTTAACAAGCTTGAGGAGGATAACATATGCTTGATCTATAAGTTCATCCTTCAGATGAATCCCTCTGAGAATATTTAACGAACACAGAGGATGAGTGGTTCGGTCCCATCATGAACGATGAGTCCATCATTGTTTAATGTTTTAATGAGTCCAACAAAGGTATAAGTCGACATCTTTTTCATGTTTAGAGAGTTTTTAAAGAAGGCATAAAAGAAAACTCATAAATAGTCCCTTAGGTCTGAAAAGGCAAAAAATAATACCCAAGAGAACCTCTTATCCATGTTCGACTAAGGTATTCATTTTTCGTAGTTAGTATATCTCAATCTGGAAAAGGGTTAAACTTATACTGAGTAGATGTGTTTTCATTTACTTTAACAAGGTAAACAACACGAGTGCTCGTCAATATTTTCATATTTTGGGAGTTTGAAAAGAGATGAAAGAGGACTCTAGGGGGTTCCTTTTTTGTAAGTTTAGGGAGCCCGAAAAAGTGATAAAAGTGTGTTCCTCCTGGAGGAGTGAGTGGTATAAAGGATAGTGATTGGTTTCAGTCATGATGGAACTACTCAAAGCACATGAAGGTCAAGAGGAAAGGGTAACAACCACTCATTATAGTAATTCCTCGGGAAAGGGTAAAAACCAAGTGAAAGTGTATCATCGCACAAGAAATGGTGACAATGGAATAAGAAAACCAAGGCTCATCTAGTAGAAAGAGGCTGATAAAAATAACAATCATGGGATAGGATGATAATGGTTTCATTTTTTGCACAAGCCTGAAATATGGGAAACTATGCTTGAAAATGGTTTCATTTTCACAGCAGCTTGAAATAAAGAAAAAATTATGCTTGAAATTGGTTTGCATGCCCCCAACACAATGACTCAATTTGAGGTACATGCCCCCCAAATTTCATTTCATTCACCTAAATAGACTATTGGTTGCCAACAACTGGATGGAATGAAGATTAAATTATGAGATCAAATGAAAGACTCGACTAGGAATTATTTACGAGATCTAATCAAAGACTCGAATTTGAAGGGGGTCTTTTTCTTTTTGAGCATGACACAGGAAAATTATGCTTAAGGGAGATTATTTCATTTTTTAAAGACCTTGACATAAGAAAATGAGCTTTTCTCCAAAGAACCTTGATTCATTTTTTAAGGAGCTTGACACAAGACAAGGAACTATGTTCCAACACCTTGTTTCATTTTTTATGAGTTTGAAACAAGGAAAGGAACTATGCTCAAAGGAACTTGATCATTCCTACCAAGAGGTTCTGATTAGATGGGAGAACAACACTTTGGAAGGTATCAAAGGATTGAATGGAAAAATTATACTCAAATGCCCCCAGTAAATGATGCATTACATCATCTACTGGATCATCAGTAGACACGGGCATGGAATAGGTTGCCACATAATTTATCTATGGTAGGGGATATCAAACTTGCATATAAGGAATATTTATGGAAGCTTGTTGATTGGGATTCATATTAGGACCAACGAACGAAAGTTGCTTAATGGTCATGATTCTTCCTTCATGTGGGAAACACATTACAGAAAAGAGTGAAGAGAGAAGAGTTGCCATGACATAAACATAGTCATGCCCAAGGAGTTAATTAAAATCCAAAAGGCCTTAGACTACCATAACATCAATACATACAATATTTCCTCCCAAGGTAATAGAAAAATTAGGAAGGATCCCTAATAGTTGACTAGCTCCTCTTTGGAGGGGTGAACGCGAGTTGTGGGGAACCTAGAGCTTGCCAAGCAATGGAATATAAAATACTAACAGAAGCCCCTTCATTTATGATTGTGCTAGGTACGCCCACATTATAAGCTTGTACTATTATCTGGAAGGGCACGTAAGGAGGAAGAGGATATCCTATTATTAGACTCCAATAAAAGGAAGTGACCATGCTACTTGGAGGGGGTACAGTGCGAATTGGGGAACTTCTCTCCAGTGTTGTGGGAACAAGAGGACTATCCCCTAGTCCATTGGAACATGAAGTAATGAGAAGAACCTAAGTGGTATGATACTCACTGTATATGGGAAAAGTACGATTGAATAAAGGTGGAATCAGGTCAACCATTTTCTCAACCAATGGTTGGTCGGGAACAAACTCATGGGATTCATCTTTAGAAAGAGTGGGATTGATTGGATTCAGATTCTAATTAATCACATCATCAACTACTAGAGGATTGGGAGAAAGCTTCTAGTAACCAGCTAGAAGTCCTGTAAGGTTTTCTAACACTGTTTAGGCTCATCCATATAAGGACAAAGGTGAATAGGATGATTTACTTCACATAACTCTCAGGGAAACTTAACTTTACCCTTTTTCCCATGGACCATTTTGTCACTAGTTGAGGGTTTATCACCAACATAATCTCCATAGGCGAATGAAAAAGGTCGATGTGAGCCTGTAGACCACACTTCTAATATCTTGGGAATACGAGGACAATCTCTAAGAAGGTGGTTTTAACACCCTGCTCCCACATCTACCCAAGTAATCGACCAACCAAGGTAAACATGTGACGATAAGTTACTATGATATGATTCAACCTCCTAAGTGACCTTAAGGGAGTGGAGTCATTGGAAGCACACCATACCAGACCTTCTTCACATGCTATGGGACTCCCATAATGCATCCCAGTCATTCCCCTGACCAGCCCCTATGTCCCACTGAGTTTATAGATATCTAAACCCATATACGATCCCTTGATATGGATAAGGGTGCGTTTGAGAACCTCTGGATGCATGCACAACATGGGTATGCTTATATCTAGGGGCTTTTCTGCTCATATTTGTGCCTGCGACTCTAGGTTTTGTGCCACTTTTCAAGCCTAAAAGCCAGGTCACTACCTAGAAACCGTTATAACTTTCAAAATCCATAAATTACATAATGATGAGACTTACAAATAAAAAACTGACTCCAAGGCTAGGCCTAATCATCCCCAACTAGGACGGACGTTCTATAAAAGACTTGGCATCAATGCACTCTAAAGGAAATGAATATAAGACAGAGAATAAAAGACTGATAAATCATATGAGACTTGAAAAGAAGGATCATCAACCTCTTCCCTTAACTGTTTTGACATCAATTAGGTCTTGCACCCATTTTCCTTTCAGTTACAAGTAAATACATGAAATAACCATGACAACAACTAGTCATGTAACCATGCTTATAACCAACATTAAACCATGAAAATAACAATGATATAACAACCATTAAAGCAACATATTAGTAAGTAAAAAAGCAAGGGAACTTAGCTTTTATTAAACATAGGCACAGTTGACCAGGTTCGGGACATCCAAATACCACTTGAGCATAGTAATGAGGCTCATCAATAGGTAAATTATATGGGCCTTAATGCCACTCTCCATCTTTTTAAAATCAATTTTTCTCACATTTCTTTACATATTTTATTATATTTTTCTTAGTGAGAAGGGTAAAGGTGAGATGTTATGTCATGTGGCCTAATGTGTATTAATTGCATGATTTGGAGCAGTTTTTGGCTAATTTAAGTGCAAGAATTAGAAGTAGACAAGAAAGAGGGATTTTATGAGATTGGGTCTCCATCCTTAAATCCTCAATCACTCGAAGATTCCTTCACCAGATCTCATCAGCTCGGATTTACAAGTAGCCAAGCCCACCGAGTTAATTGGCAACCAAGCTAGTGATAGTTGAAGATAAGTTAATCTGGAGTTTGGGAGACGAGCCTCCCTAATTTTAAGGAAGTTGTTGGTAGCTTTAGTTGTATAAATAAGAAGGCCTAGGGCCTCATTAGGATTCAACTTTTTATTTTAGCCAAGAGGCAATTTCGAGCTTAGGATATTGTGACTATTGTTCTCATGTTATTTTTGACATTTTGGTGATAATGAAAAGTGTATCTTTGATCCAACACAGAGTTGACTTAGAGGACTGAAGCTCTTGGGTTAAGGCCCAAACATAGTAGTAGAGGTTCCTCTTCTTTTTGTACATGTACCCTTAGATTAGAATCATAGATTAGCTGCTCAAATTATTTATGCTTTGTTGAATTTGCAAGTCTTTGAATGTTTGGTTAGTTTTTTTTCCATTAGTTGGAGAAGTAGATCACTGTTATATTAGTGAAAAAAAACTTCAGAAAAGCCAGTGACAGTGGCCTCATCCTCATCTCCCTCATGGGATCATGATTTGAGGGCCCCACTCTCACAGCCCCAAAAACAGAGTTATCTTTTGGTTATTACATATCTTACGATTTCTTGTCAAGTAGACCATTGCTAATGATTTTGTAGAAGCACCTGCTATTTAAATTTTGGTTCCTTAAGTTTGTTGTAGATTCGAAAACATTCCATTCCATAGATTTGATCCACTAGCCATCAATAAATCATTTTCTCAAATTCAACTCATCCTTTTTACATTTAGATAAAGTTGTGCATAAATGAAGAAATGAATATGTGTTTTTGCGGGAGTTGTTGATCAGTAGGGAGGAACTCATTCCACCAGCCCCATCTAAAGTTTTCTCCACCTCTTGCCAAACCTTACCAATAACCAATTTGTATTTATGTTTTGTAGCCACTGTGGAAAACCACCTTGAGAAAATCCAACCATCCTAGAGATTTGGGTTGATCCTTGGGTAGTTTGCACCTTCTCCATACCTTATTCCACCATCATACATCTTCCTAGCACTTCCTTTCACCTTTCACTTTCCCCTACCTACAACGTTAAGCAAATTTCCTTGTAGTAAACTAGGACATCCTATAGTAAATACAAGAAATCCTTTAGCAACTACAGGAAACCCTTTAGCAACATGTTTTAGACTGTTTGGGTAGAAAGAATGATCAGAGCCTAGGGTAGGCCTTCAACTTAACCTCCATACCCCTCAATTCCATTTTTGACCAGTTTTCCCATAGTTTCCTCTCCTGCAAAATATCAACTTGATTATTTTATCATTTACATTTCTAAATTGAAAACTAAAAGACTATTTTTTGCAATATTTAGCTAATGCTTACATACATTAGTCTTAGCAATGTTAGGATCACTTCCACACCTACTTAGTCTAGATAGTGTTGTCGCATAGATTGTCACGACAATGCTTAGACCGAGGGATGTCACCCTGATGCCCGATCTCTCTATTTAAGCCTATCTCCTACGGCTAAGGGGGGTATACCCTATGGGATAATGAATGACCAACTGGGGACGAGTTGGGCTGGTAGACACGAAGGGAAACAAGCACTAAATTGATTTTATTAAATAAATAGACCAGTACCTTATAGAGTTAATGGTTGAATGATTATCTATCAAATACTGTGGAACGATGAACTCATTAACAATCATTTACCATCAGATAACTCAAGCAATGCAAGATTGTCAAAAAATGCACACCGCCTTTAAATGATCGAGAAATTAAACTTCAAGAAAAATTAAATGCTTTAAATGATCATCAAATTTAAATGCTGACCATCTACCACTTTCATATAGCCAACTTGTAAATAAACATTTTAAGTGCCTTTAGCTATAGAAAAATGGACCATAAAAAATGAATTTTCAATTTTTTTCTTTTTTTTTTTTCTAAGAATAAAACAAAATAAAAATCTTAATAAAACTAAAATAAATAAAACTTAAAACTATTCTAAATTAAACTAAACTAAATGAAGCTTAAAACGAAATCTAAATGAAATTTAAAACTGAATAAAAAGAAAATCATTTTTTATTTTTATTTTTTATTGTTATTAAAAAAAGTTTAAATAAGACAAAAAATGAAATGAACTAAGTCTAAAAGCTAAAACAGAATTTACGCTTCAATCTAAAACTAAACTAAACTTTAATAACTAAAGACTATATAACAAATGGAATTTCTATTTATTAACATACTTTATATAAAAAAAGAATATACGCTAAACTAAATTTAAACCAAAAAACTTAAATGAAATCAAAACTGAAACTACATAAAAATTACATGCTACCCTAACTTATGTTAACTATGAAATCATTTATGTGAGTTTTGTTTTGTTTTGTTTTTTTTAATGCAGGTTTGGATGCTTGATGGCAGAAAAGAGAGCAGGATGGCAGTAGAGATCAACGATTGTAGATCATGAGAAGCTGCATTTGCTACGTGGGAGGTGCGTGGGTAAAGCTGCCAAGACACGGAGAAGGTCGCAGGAATGTGTGGGGATGAGGTGAAGGATACGCAGGGGTATGGAGGAGATGGGCAACACGAAGTCTGTGTATTTTTGCAGTTTGGAAAGCAGCTATGGGTAATAGAAAATGGGGACGCAAACCGATGGAGAGAACTGAGAAGTACGATGGAGCAATAGATAGCTGCGTGAGGCATAAGGTTTGAATGGCAGCGAACAGGGATTTGAGGGACGGGGTGATGCGTGAAGGTGCTGAGAACTGAGGGTTTATTGCAGGTGAAAAGGAACGCAATGCTGGAATGCTAGTAATGGCCAGTATGAGGAGAGGGCATGGGTGATAGAGGTCCAATGTATCAGGTTTGGAACCAGGCAGAGAATGAATCAATGGAAGCAAGGAAACATGCGATGAGTGATGGCTACTGACAAAGATGACTGAGCAGACAACAAGAGGATCAATGTTGTATATGCAGCTGCTTGAGATTTGGCAGTAATCCAGAAGCTGTGAAAACAAATTTGAAATTTTTTAGTAAAATGAAACCCTGAGCAGCATACAGCTCTCATAAACCCTCAAATTTCTTCAGAAAATTTGGAAATCCATTGAAGATTATCGCTGTTGGAAACCCTAAAAAACTTTTAAAATCGATGCCTGTAACCTACAATGGAAAAAACAAAAAACCCAGAAGTAAAATGTGCGAAAAAGCCTAAATCGGCTAAATAATTACAACATTTACAGATTTTCGACTCTTAAGCAGCTAGATTTGTCGATAATCACAATGATATTATCAGAATTTAATTTTAATGTGAGATGATTTAGAAAACCCTGCATGCATTCATAAAAAATTTTAGATGATAAGCCTGGGATTAAATCTCTCTGGGCTCTTTGAGAAAACGCAATCCGGGAGTTGGCTGGTTTAGCCGAGAACTTCCCCTAACACCCGATAGAAACTAAGATTTCTTGCACAGCTTAAAATCAATCATTAACATAGAGGGAAAAAACAATAGTGAAATCCAGATCAAATAGAGATACCTGCCATTATATTTCAGAATCTAAACTATCATTCAAGCCCCAGAGATCAGACAAGATACCTGTGCGTGAACCAATCTTCATCAAGCTATTATTGATGACTGAAAATAAAATTATGCAGAAAAATAAAAGGCCTTACGACATTTCTAGAAGAGTAACACCAGCAAGATTTTTAACCCAAAGTCTTTCTTTATTGCACAAAAAATTGACTACAAGAGAGCTTTCTTTAGCACCAGAGTCTCGGATCAAATCTCTGATTTCAAATGACCCCTAGCACCCTATCTAAAGGAAAAATTCCCAATGGCTAGTTCGAGTGATCCATTTGAAAATGATCTCAACCGTTGATGAAGATCAAGATATCTTCTAATCTTATCCGTCAAAATTTTAATAGATTAAAAATTAAAATTTTGCATTTGTTTTCTCAAAATTTCAACTTTTTTTTTTTTTAACTTAATTTTCTTTATTTTTTTTAATTTTTTTTAATTTTATTTTTTTAATTTTATATTTTATTTTTTATTTTTTTAATTATTTAATCTTTTATTTTTAATTGTTTTTTTATTTTTCCAATTTTTAAATTTTTATTTTTAAATGGATCCTCGAACTTAGCCTTTGGAAAATCACCTAAGACCTAGGACTTAGGACCTATGAGGGGATTAAAACATTTCCTAACCCTCAAGACACTTTACATCATGGCTTTAAAATTTTACATCCGAAGGGGGAAAACCCATTTGACATAGACCCCCATAGATCACCTAGTTTTGCGACCAACTATAATCTAGCAGATCAATGCACTAGGATTCCCCTAAGATTCTAATGACAAAATTCATTCTGGCTTTGGGGTTAGGCTGAAGGAAAACTCTGCCGATCATGGATCAGTGAGACAAAAAACCTTCTGGAACGTAGATTATCATTAGAAAATTAGGTCAACCTAGGAAATTTACATACATGACTCAGCTCTGCTAAGATTATTTACAATTCACACATGTAGACTGGGTTTACAACATAACGATGACTATCGAATGGCACAGACACATCAATCAAGCGCTATTCCTTTTACGAAGAAAAGGGGGTGTACTGCTATGGGAAGTTGACACGTAGTGGTCAATAGATAGCTATATGATAGAATTCAATGTTAAATTATGTCTCTTTTACAAGTATTGTGTGTTAATTCCTAGATAGGTGATTTCATGTCATTTTCATAGCACTTCCTATTAAGCACTCCCATTTCTTTAACATAGGCAAACATTTACTTTCTGCATTAAAGGTAACTTTACATTCACTGTTAGTAGTCAACCACCTTCTATTCAATAGAAGACTAGTTTGAAAAACCCTAGTGGTCTATCTCCCTAGTTAAGAAGTGGCAAGAGTTAGAATACTACATCTAGTGTGCATATAGCACTATCACCTCCAAGTTTGTACAAACCCTGGGTTGATAAAGTAAAGTTGGTCACCCTATGAGTTGCAACATCCTTTCTACAATACTGGGGCTCATCACTTTTTGGTGCCATTTCCAGGGAGGTGTCTATGTAGGTGTGATTTCTTCTTTCTTTTTTGTTTTGCATTCAATAGATAGATGCAATCTATGCTTTCTTTCCATTCGGAAAGTAGTTCCATTCAACAAATAGTTGCAATTTTTTCTTTCTTTCCATTCTACAAGTAGTTCTAAAAGAACCCTAAAACAAAAAGGCAAATTTCTTTCATGCCTCGTAGGAGTAGAGACAACTTAGGAAAATTTCTGCCAAATACCCCCACACTATAAAATAGCCAACCTTCCCTCTTCTTTGGTGGCTATGAGCTAGAGGACCCATTAGGCGAACAACCAGAGATATTTGAAGAGCCTATTGGCGAAGAAGAAGAAGAAACCATTCCACCAACCTACACCATGCTGACAATAGAAATGGGATTGAAAATAGAAATGGAACTGCAAACAGAACTAAGGGTGCTTTTCCCATCAGAGAAAGTAATGGAGATGCTAGGATGAGAAACATAAGCCCCTCTTCCCTTCCTCACTTCCATGGATTAACCTCATAGCACCTTGATATCTTTTTGTTCTAGTTTATTGCCATCTGCAAAAATTATGATTATACCTCTGACAATCAGAAGTTGAATTTGTTCCCATCCACCCTTAAGGATGTAGCCTTGTGCTGGTTCATGGGTTTACTTAGGGACAACATCACTACCTAGGCTAAAATTTAACAAGCCTTGAACAACAAGTAATAATAGGGATTATTTTAGGTGCAAAGACACCAAAGAGGAAATCCTTAGAATGACCTTAGGACATGATGAATCTTTGGAAGATTATGAGGAAAGGTTCTAACTCAGCAACAAAAGGGCCAGATGCACCCTTGATCCTGAATCACTCAAGCTAGTCCTTCTTAGAGGGATTAGGGAAGATCTCCTAGAAACCCTAAACATGTTGTTGGGAGGGGACATCTACTATTTATCTTATGATGATAGCAAGATAGTTTTCAAAAATCATTTTAGGGCAGCTAGAAAGAAGGGTAGGGCTAGTCAAGCTTTGGCTAGAAAGAAAGGTGATTACTATTTAATATAATCAAAACTAAATGAGTACATGAACCGAAAACTGAAAAGACATGAGATAGTTATCATCAAGAGCTATTGGGGGCTCCCTCCGAAGCTTGAGGAAAACCTACAAACTTAAAACAATACAAAAATGTCTTTTCTTATAATTTCTAAAATATATAAAACAAGATATGTAAAGTTATAAGCAAAGGATTCAATAGTGTGAGTCCCTAATGTCGAATCATTTGGGCTTGACTTTCTTTGAGTCTCATTCTTTAGTAAAGTTGGCTTGATCTCTTCCTCTCTTCTTATTCTTTGGATTCTCGAGACAGACACTCTTATAGTGACCTTTCTTATGACATTGATAGCACTCTATCTTAGACATGTCAACTTTCTTCCTTGGTAATTTTGATTATTTTCCTTTATGATGAGAAACATAAGCATTTGATACTCCTTCGGTATTGACAACCATTGATCCTTAATTCTTCTTGACTACATGTGGTTCATACTTCTTCAAAGGTGGGGGCTACCTTCCAACTGTTGATATCTGAAGGAAATGCACTCCAAGATGGTGGAAATCCTAATATAGCAGTGATCACCAATTATTTTTGTGGAACAATCTCATCGATCACCAAGGGATCATCACTGGGACTATCCATATTCATAAATAAGGTTGCCACGATATCTTCGTTAGTTATCTTCGTATTCCTCATCTCATTCTTCAAAATTGCTACTTGACCAATGTTCTTAATGGTGAACAACTTCGACAAGGCTTCATACATCTCCTGAGCATGATCGATGTTAGCTATGAATGGGACAAATTTTTCTTTTATCCCTTCTACCATACAATCATAGCCACCAATTCTAAATGCCTGAATTTTTCTTTGTCAGTGTCACTAGCTTTTTCAGTAGGCTTCATTACATTTCCTTTTACAAAATCCAACACTTTGTTCTTCTCGAGGATTAGGTCAATCCTCTTCTTCCAGGATTTGAAGTTGGATTCTACTTCAAGTTCTTTCTCACCCTTGATTAAGTTAGACATCTTCCTTGAGGATAATAGATTCCTCCCCTGAGATAGTGCCTATGAATGGATCTTCCTTTCTCTTCCTTCACCAAGGCCCTGATACCATGTTGGAAAATCAGAAAGGCAGCAAATATTTTCTCGATCTTGATAATTACTTGTGATGTTTCTTACTATTATGATTCTTTATATCTTCTTTCTTTAGTTCATTAAGCAATTACCAAAAGCAACATCACATAAAATATTACCATGCCAGCTTCCAGAATATTGACCTCTTCCCAAAAACCTTGACTATGCAAAAACTTGCACTAGCTAACAACTTATGATAGCAGTCTAGCTTGAAGACTTCAATCTCCCAATCTAGAGCACGAAAGGCAGAGAGAGAGTTGTTACCACTCAAATTAGCAGGGGACTTAAAAGGGGTTCATAAGAGGGAAACTACTAGGTGAAGGGCAACAATGGAGGCTTAGTCCACTGTCACTACAGCTAAGTCTCCCTGCTCTTTACAGACTTTCACTGATGGGAGGAGTCCTGGTAGTGTAGGGATTAATTTTTAAGATATATGTCAATGGAGAGGTGAGGAGTGCCCCTGAAAACCCCTTCCCAAGGATGGAGTGACAATGGAACTTGTTTTCTCTTTAAGCAAGGGACTCGATCCACCAGGCGTAATGGGTGAGGATTGGAGGGTTGAGGGAGAAACAATAGGCTTATAAAGGAGTTCCTCAATCCTTATAATCCTTAAAAAATTGGATTCCTAAGTGGTCTTTGATAAATAGCCTTTATTGAGAAGTGGGACCACACGGGGCCAAGTGAACCTAGCCCAGGTTCGGGGATGGAGTATATAGCAATCGATGCTATTCCTATCCTGGACAAGGTGAGGGGAAATGACCAAAAAAGAATATTCACTTCAGAGGGTTGAATTGATCCTACTAAGATATAGCCTTGGGGAAACCTAGGTAATATTTGGTCCTAGATATAGGGCTTGGGATTCCTAGAGATTCCATCATCAAAATATCCTCAAATTTGGAGGAGAGTGTAACACCCTCCTCCCATATCCAACCATGTAACCCTGCTATCTGGGGTAAACATGAGACGAGATGCTACTGTGATCAAATTCGACCTCCTATGTTACCTTAAGGAAGTGGAATCGATGAAACATCACACACAGTCATCCAACATCATCAACAAAACCCTTAGGACACAAGTCAACCACTTAGACACCCTGTCCCTAGGTCCCACTATTGTTTGGACCCCTTAGGCCATTATCACTCTCATGCTATGGGCAAGGGAGCGACCAGATACCTAAAGTTTCTCTCATACGCCTGCATGCTGGTGATTGTGGACCAAAATTTCCAATTATGTGCCAGCAAACTCAGTATATAAGCCACTTTTTCCGGTCCAGAGCCGAGGCCACTGCCCAGAATGGAATGATACCTCAAAATCACTAAAAGTACAAGGAAACAATGATGAAAAAGAAATAAGTTGGTCAATACCTTAATCAAACCCCTACTAGCCATGACATGAATTTTGTCAAACATATCTCCAACATGTAACCTACAAGTGTAAACAACAAAATTAAGTGTAAGGATCTCATAATTATTTGAGAATCACTATGAACCATTGTTCCCTCGTGCCAATTGTTGCATTATCCTGTATTAGGTCATAGGCACAATATCCATTCATATACAAGTAAAAACATGTTGAGAGCTCTACATGGTTGCTTTCATAAAATGTACATATAACCAACATAATAGGAACTTAATTACCATAAACACATTAGTCATCAAAATCCACATATACATCAATACATTTGCACATAGAAATCAAGGGAATGAATTTCTCATTAATGAATGAAATAAATCAACCAGAGATGGGACTACCACATTCCACCTGACCATAGAATGGCTGAGCCAAATCTCTCTTCATCCATTCACCCCTGTGCCATATTTCAAGCATGAATGTGGGACTCATACCAAAAGCACTCAACCAGGGCATATCGAGGCCAAACCACCTCACCCTCATCAATAGAACCCAGGATTTACTGTAATCCATCCCAGATAACTAAACGAACACAATGAATACATCCTAATAGGCTTCACCATGATCTCCACCTGATTACTAGGCTACACAAGCATGGATGCCACTGGATTTGTCCACCTACACCATGAGGAAATTTCCTATCTCCTAGTCTCTCAGGCTTTATTACAATCCAAACCTAGATCAATAGGCCCTAAAGTGAGACCAACTCTCTAGGCTTTACTGCATATCTCAAACCCGGGATTACTAGGCCTAACAGAGAGAAAACCACCTCTAGGATTTACCTTATATCCTTCCATTCACGAACAAGGATTCCTAGGCCATCCAAGGCAACATAAAATTCGGCTTTACCGTAACCCTTAGTCAGGTTCAGGGGTTACTAGGCCATGTGCTCCATAATTTTAGAGATCCACCTCACTCAGCTTTAAATCCAGCTCAACCAAAACATGAGAACCCCATCACACCATGCATATCTGAAAATGGCAAGGCTAGGATGGAAACATTGTCACACTTGGCAAAACCCATGCCATGATATAAAAGAACCACATGCAATACCATGCATTCCAGATCTATCAAGGAAAATACACATGCAAGTCGATATCTGCAATGAAGCTCGTTGTAGTTGTTTGATCTTGCCTTTCCCTACTTGATCCTTGCTTTCTCTTGCCCTCTTTGCCTTTCTTTGTACAATGCCAAAGTGCTCCAAGAAAGCTCTAAGTATCCAAGAGTATGAGAGAGAGACAGAGTAATGAGAGTTATCCAATAGTGAACTAAAAAGAAGGTTACCAACTGATCCAGAAGCCTTTTTATGAATTCCTTTATTTTCTTCATTTTCCTCCTCACATGCAACCTCAGACCTTTCACCTCCTTTTTCTCCTAATTTCCATTATTTTCATAACTAAATGTGCCAAAAATGTCATTTTTCCTTTCCAAAGCCTTAGCCATTGCCTTTCCAATTTCCTTAGACATAAACAACCAAATTAACACACACTAGGATGTCTTGCCCAATATTCAGCTTGGAATAAGTGTCCCATTCATTCATGGCTATTGTTTTTAACTTTATTGCATTTAATTTTCACCAGGGCTATTACAAAACCCTCGCCCTTGGGGGACATCGTCGTCAATGTTCAATTATACATATACCTCAACAACTTGATGAAAGAAGACATACTACTCATGGAGCTTTATAACGCAACTCGATGCCACATTTACAATGAAAGATCTGCTCAAAAGTAAAACATAATGATAACCTAACAACATATCGCATAGTGGGTCTTTATATCATAGCTCATTACAATATTTACAATTATCATCCTGCTGAGTGCCAACTCATATAACATCATAACATCATGATAACACAACCACATGATATCTTAGTAACATAACAACATAATCGTAATAACATGACACCCATACCACATAGTGGAGCTTTATAAAAAATATCGTTATGGTATTTACATCCATACACACGTGTACATATAGCACCGTCATCAGAATATATAATCATACCCCAAAACAAATGCCAAATTATATACCAAAACATATATCAAAACATATACTAAACATCAGATCTAAGAATATATCAAAACATGATATATCATATATCAACCATCATAAATCATATATCAAACCTCCATAAGAAAATACCAAACCACCATAATCAAATACCAACCCATCATAAACAAATACGAAACCACCATATCAAGTTTTTTTGCCTCAACAGGAAAACAAGGAAGGATACATGGCCTGCATCTAATCCACCATCTCCCATGTAACTTCATCGGGCCTAAAGTGCTTCCATTGAACTTTAACTTGCTCCATTGCTCGATTCTGAGGCATGAACACCTTTTTCTGCAATATACATTGAGGCTCCGACTAAAATTCTCCATTTGGTTCCACATGTAATACAAACCAATCAATCACATGATCAACATCCTTAACATACTTCTTAAGCAAAGATATATGGAAAACATCGTGGAATTTCACTATCGGAGGTAGTGCAATTCAATAAGATACTAGCCAAATCTTCTCAATGATATTGAACGGTCCACAAAACTGTGGTGCCATCTTGGAACATGAGCCAATCCACAAGGATCTCTTCTTCGGTTTGATGTGCAAGTACACCTATTCCCTAACCTGGAACTCCTTAAAATACCTGTTCCTATCTACATAACTTTTTTTCCTATCCTATGCTGCTTTGAGATTTTTCTTTATCACCTACATTTCCTGTTCCATGTCTACCAGCATATCTAGTCCAATCAATACCCTGCTAACCGGATCACCCCAATTGATGGGAATGTTACAACTCTGCCCATACAATGCCTCAAAAGGAATCATCCTCAGTGACTCTTGATAACCATTTCTGTATGCAAATGCGACCAAAGGGAGATACGTTTCCCATTTCCTCTGTGGATGCATCACATACATCCTCAAAATGTCCTCTAATATTATGCTGAACCTCTTTGTGTGTCCATCTGTCTGTGGATGATAGGCTATGCTGAAGGCCAACTTGGTGCCCAAACCTTCAAATAAATCCTTCCAAAACTTGGAAGTGAACGTTTCATCCCTATCTAACACAATCTTCTTTGGAACACCATGTATTCTAACTACATCTCTGATAAATTGTTGTGCCACATCACTAGTTAAGAACGTAGACTTAACCAGAATGAAGTGTGCAACCTTTTTTAACCTGTCCACAATGACCATGATGGAATCATGCTTCTTTACTATTTTCGATAACCTTATGACCAATTCCATGGAAACTCCCTCCCATTTCCACTCTGGAATCATGATCGACTGTAGCAATCCACCTGGATGTTTTCACTCTTCTTTCACTCGCTAATAGTCGAAACATCTTGCCACAAACGTTTCTACATCCCTCTTTGGATGCTGCCACTAGTAATATCTCTTCACTACTATTAGTGTCTACTGATAACTTGCGTGACCTGAATAAGGTTTCTCATGAAACTCCCTCAATACCACCCTTTTGAGCTTGCTTTTATCTGGTACATATCTCCTATCTCAAAACCTGACAAACCCATTCGGTGTAAGACAATAATCCATACCCTATGCACCTATACCTGTAACTTTACTTGTACCTGTGCATGTACTTGTACTACCACAAGTACCTATACCACTACATGTACTTGTACTTGCACACGTACATGTACCACTACGTGTACCTATACTTACACCTATACCTGTACTATCACCCTTCTGCAACCTGTGCACAATCTCGATATACCTGACATCTTGCTCTCCTATTTGCAAGATCCTATCCTGTAAGTCTGTCCCACTAGAGCTCATAGCAGCCAAGTGATGAACATGTATCTATCTACTAAGAGAATCTGCACCCTGTTCTCTCTACCTTTGATGTACTTGATCTTGAAATCAAACTTGTTGATCATGGCCAACCATCTAGCCTCCCTGATGTTCAGATTTGGCTGGACAAACAAATACCTCAACCCAATGTGATCACTAATAATCAAAAACCTCTTGCCAAGAAGATAGTTCCTCCACATCTTCAGTGCGTGTATAATCGTTGCCAACTCGAGATCATGCATGGGATAGTTCTCCTCATGCTTGTTTAGTTTCCATGACTCATAGCATACTACCTGTCCATCGTGCATAATGACTCCACCAATCCCTCTCTTGCAAGCATCTATGCATACCACAAACTCTTTGTCCATATCTACAATTTGTAGTACTCATAGTACTAGTGCATGTGTCAACAATCTTAAGCTACTCGAAGCTAGCCTCACACCCTTGGGTCCATTCGAAATTCTTATCTTTTCATTGCAAAGATGTGATATGATAAGCAATCTACGAGAAGTTCTTGATGAACCTCCTGTAGTAACTTGCCAAACCCTTGAAGGATCTCACCTCATCGACATTCTTAGGAGATACCCACTCCATGATGGCTCTTATCTTTTCTGGATTTACTGCAATTCCTTCCTTAGAGAAAACATGCCCCAAGTAGTGTACCTTACTCTAAAAGAAACTACACTTGTTGAGCTTAGCATATAACTAATGCTCTCTAAACAAACTCAACTGTTGCTAAATGTTTGGCATGCTCTTCCTCATTTTTAGAATATAATAGTATATCATCAATGAACACAATAACAAACTTATCCAAATATGGATGCAACTCACTATTCATCAAACACATGAATGTAGCTGGAGCATTACTTAAGCCAAATGGAACAACAACAAACTCATAATGCCCATACCTAGTACTGAAAGAAGTCTTCTAGATGTGTACCTAATGGTATTTAAATCTGAAGTCAATCTTCGAGAACAATGCTCCTCCCTTCAGGTGATTGAACAAGTCATCAATCCTTGGTAAAGGGTATCTGTTCTTGATCATTACCTTATTCAATTGTTTGTAATCGATGCACAATGTAAGATTACCATCTTTCTTCCTCATAAATAAGACCAGTGTGCCCCAAGGTGATACACTTAGCCTAATGTATCATTTGTCCAACATTTCCTTCAAGTACTGTTTTAACTCAACAAAATTAGGTGTGCTTATCCTGTAAGGTGCTTTTTATGCTGGAGTTGCCCCTGGCACTGACTCAATAAAAAATTCTACCTCCCTAGGAGGTGGAAACTCTGTAATGTGCTCAGGAAATACATCCTGAAACTGCTGCAACACTGGGTACCTACTCAACACATCTGCATCCTCAACCTCCTTCCCCTTACCACTATAAATGTGTACTACAAATAATTTGCACCCTTTCCTATGGCTACGATGTGCTTGGATAAATATCACCATTTTAACTGATGTGGATTTCTTCTTACCATGCAAGACTCTTGGTTCCCCATTGTCATCAACACACTTAATAGCTTTGTCATAGCAGTCAACCTTGTTTCTATGAAGATAAAACCAATCCTGCCCAACAACATACTATATGAACCCAATGATAAAACATTTAAATGTGTTGCAGTAGGCATACCATTCAAATCAAATGCGCAAGCTCTTAGCCAATGATAAACTCGCTTCTTTGTACTTGAATCCAACTGCACTAACCAAGAATCTGCATGCAATTCATCATTCAAACCACACGTATCCACCAATTCAGGACTAACATAGCTATAATTAGATCCACGGTCAATCAAAATAGAAATAACTTGATCACAAAGCCTATTTCCCATCTAAATGATAGATGTCTGGTGTTCTGCCTACATGTTGTCCACTGTTGCATAGATACATGGAATACTTTGACCAACATCCTCAATAGTCTGCACCTCCTCTGCATTGTATATTTGAGACCTACCACCCTAATTTTGTAGAAAATCTCTCTTTAGGTGTTCCTTGCCACATGTCCAACACTCCAACTGACCAGTACCAACACCTTTATGATGCTGCTGTGACTCATGTCCCTCTCTAGCTGCATTAAATATCTTTTGCGGAGACACATTCTCTTTCTCATCTTCATGATGAAGCCTTGTCCTCTTAGGCTACCCTTTACCTTTACCTTTGTCCATTCCTTTCTATCCATGTTGAGATTCATTCTTACGCTTTAATCGTTCATAGAAATGCCTTAATCTCATAATAACATTCTCAAGTGACTGAGGCTCATCATACTCAATTTGACCTCTAAATGCTAATGGAAAACCACTTACAAATCTATGAACTTTTTCCTTCTCATCAGTAAGATACGGAACATACCTCAATAGCTCCAGAAACATGGTCGTGTACTCTTCATCTATCATCGATCCCATATTTAGCTCATAGAATTATTTTTCCTTACTGTTATAGTACTTTTCTAATAAGTACTTCTTCCTGAAAAGTCACTACAAGAAAAAAGGACATTGGTGAGGGGCAAAAAATGTCACCATAAGCTCATTGGTGATGGTCAAAAGAGCCTTTGTCCCCAAAAAATGAACATCACCAAAAGTGGCATCACCAAAAGTATAGGTGTTGTCATGACATTCAAAGTCCATCACTAATAATGCTTTATAATGATGGATAGTGACCGTCACCATTTCATATGAGAAACGGTGACGGACCATAGCCTCCGTCACCAAAAACTAAATGTCACCAAAGGTGGAATCGCCAAAAGTATAGGTGTTGTAGTGACATTCAAAGTCTATCACCAATAATGATTTATAATGACAGATAGCGACCATTACCATTTCATATGAGCAATGGTGACGGACCATAGCCTCTGTCACAAAAAAATGAACATCACCAAAGGTGGAATCACCAAAAGTATAGGTGTTATGGTGACATTAAAGGTTTGTCATGAATATTGATTATAATGACGGATAGTTACCATTACCATTTGATATGAACAACTATTTATTGTGATGGATCTTTCATGTTCGTCGCTATTGGTGCATATATATGGTCACATTCGTTGACCCTCACGAAAATCTGCATCGCCATAAGTATAGGTGTTTTGGTGACATTCAAGGTCCATCACGAATAATGACTATAATGATGGACATCAATTGTCACCATTTCATATCAACAACAACGATTTATGGTTACATACCCACCATATGTATTCTTTACCTTTCTAGTTGAATATAGTTATTCTGGCATTCATGTTATTTGTGTACTCATGCAACTCAAAGAATTTTTTCATTCCAAGTATCCAAGCGTCTGCATTTTCCAGTTTCTTCATATCTCCATCAAAAGTAGGTGGTTTTCGTTTCTTAAACTCATTCGGAAAGTATCCCTTATCATTCCTCCTATAAGGATGATAGCTATGATGATCATGATGTCTATCAGAACCAAAACTAGAATAATACATGTACTCGTCACCCCTCCTTTCCAGAGTGTCCAAAAACCTACCATCTCTCACTATATCAGATCTATCCGACCTATGTCTACCAGGAGATCTATTGCCATATGACCCATTAGTTTTATTGTCATGTTCATGGCTGATATGAAGTGGCCCTTGCCGTTGCAACTCTAATAAACACTGAAGAAGTATAACATCCACCTCTGCCTTCTTCTCTTGTGTTTGTATGATTCGGTCGCTATCCACCTTACAACTCCTTATCTCTTCCTTCAAACTTCTCAATGTAACTTCCAAATCTAAAGAGTTCCCAACATCATACTTCTCTTCAGATTCATAGGGAGAGTTCTTGTAATCAACATCTTGCTCATTGTTTGATCTCTTTCTTCCAACAACGCATAATTTGTTGGATAAACCAAATCACAATAAACTAATGTACCTTAGTATATCTTGCAGAGGATACCTTGTCTACGAGATCACCAAATCAACGTGATATATGTATAGCATAATCATAACAACATCTCGACATACACTAGTAAATGTATCAACCTTAAACATCACTCTAACTAGGATCTAGTCATCAATGCAAGACCATATCAACAATGCATGCTATGACCTCATGCATGACAACAACCATTACTCCACTATAGACACTACCACATGTAAGAAGAAATATGCATAAGCAATGCCTAACCAACTTCAAATATGCATAATTGCATGTAGACGAACATAGTTGATCAGTACTTGTAATCAACCTATAAAACTAATACATTTAATCAAAATATTCAAAATGTAGCCCAACATACAAGGATGTAAGTAGGTGACATAAAATCAACATTTAAGTGACAAATAACCCTATACAGTTAGTCACATACTCATTTCAAATACTCTTCATGAAATCAACATCAAATTCTCCATGATAACTATACTAAAACCCTAATCCATCATCAAGGAAATGTAACAAGTATATAGGTGTAAGAGGCAAACATGCAACTAAAATGCACGCATGACCAACACATTCAACCCATCTAGTCTGAGAGTTGAACCATGCTCTGATACCACTCTGTAACACCGTCCTCCCACATCTACCCAAGTAACCCTGCCAGTCGGGGTAAACATGAGACGATAGGCTACTATAATCATATTCGACATCCTATGTGACCTTAAGGAAGTGGAATTGAATGAACATCACATACAGTCATTCAACATCATCAACAGAACCCTCAAGAGACAATTTAGCCACTCAGACAGCTTGTCCCTAGGTCCCACTGTTGTTCTAGTCCTTTTAGGCCATAGTCTCTCTCATGTTATGGACAAGGGAGTGACCAGAGACCTAAAGTCACTCTCATAGGCCTACATGCCAGTGGCCATGGACCAAACTTTCCAGTTTTGTGCCAGAAACATTAGGATTTAAGCCACTTTTTAGGATGAGAGCCCAAGCCGATGTCTAGATTGGAATGATAGCTCAGAATCAGTAAAAGTACAGGGAAATAATGATAAAAAAGCAATAATTTGGTCAAGACCTTAATGAAACCCCTACTAGACATGACATGCATTTCGTCAAACATATCATCAACATGTAACCTATAGGTGTAAACAAAAATTTAAGTGTAGCGATCTCACACTTGAGAATTGCTATGAACCATTATTACCTCATGCCAATTGTTGTGTTATCCTCTATTAGTTCATAGACACAATATCCATTCATATACAAGTAAAAACATGCTAAGAGCCCTACATATTTGTTGTCATAAAATGTACATATAACCACCATAATAAGAACATAATTACCATAAACACATTAGTAATCAAAATCCACATATACATCAATATATTTGCACATAGAAATCAAGGCAATGAATTTCTCATTAATGAATGCAATAAACGAACCGTATATGGGACTACCACATTCCACCCAACCATAGAATGGCTGAGCCAAATCTCTCTTCATCCATTTACCCTTGTGCCATATTCCAAGCATGAATGTGGGACTCTAACCAAAAGAACTCAACCAGGGCATACTGAGGCTAAACCACCTCACCCTCATGAATAAAAATTGGGCTTTACTGTAATCCATCCCAGAAAAAGATAGTGCCTCCACATTTTTAGTGCGCATATAATCATTGCAAACTCGAGATCATGCATAGGATGGTTCTGCTCATGCTCATTTAGTTTCCGCGACTCATAGCATACTACCTGTTCATCATGCATAAGGACTCCACCAATCCCTCTCTTGCAAGCATCTATGCATACCACAAACTATTTGTCCATATCTACAATTTGTAGTACTGGTAGTACTAGTGCGTGTGTCAAAAACTGCTTAAGCTGCTCAAAGCTAGCCTCACACTCTTCGGTCCATTCGAACTTCTTATCTTTTCATTGCAAAGATGTGATAGCATAAGTAATATGCGAGAAGTTCCTGATGAACCTCCCATAGTAACTTGCCAAACCCATGAAGGATCTCACCTCATCCAAATTCTTAGGAGCCACCCACTCCATGATGGCTCTTATCTTTTCTGGATCTACTGCAATGCCTTCCTTAGAGAAAACATGCCCCAAGTTGTGTACCATAGTCTGAAAGAAGCTACACTTGTTGAGCTTAGAATACAACTAATTCTCTCTAAACAAACTCAATTGTTGATAAATGCTTGGCATGCTCTTCCTTATTTTTAGAATATACTAGTATATCATCAATGAACACAATAACGCACTTATCCAAATTTCGATGCAACACATTATTCATCAAACACATGAATGTAGTTGGAGCATTAGTGAAGCCAAATGGAACAACAACAAACTCATAATGCGCATAAGTGGTCCTGAAAGTAGTCTTGTAAATGTCCTCTTCTTTGATGCATACTTGATGATAACTAGATCTCAGGTCAATCTTCGAGAACATTGCTACTCCCTTCAGCTAATTGAACAAGTCATCAATCCTTGGTAAAGGGTACTTGTTCTTGATCTTTATCTTATTCAGTTGTCTGTAATCAATGCACAGTCTAAGAGTACCATCTCGCTTCCTCATAAACAAGACCGGTGTGCCCCAAGGTGATACACTTGGCCTAATGTATCATTTTTCCAACATTTCCTTCAACTATAACTTCAACATAACCAACTTAGGTGTGCTTATCCTGTAAGGTGATTTTTATGATGGATTTGCCCTTGGCACTAACTCAATCGAAAATTATACCTCCCTATGAGGTGGAAACTCTGTAATGTCTTCATGAAATACATCTTGTAATTGCTACAACATTGGGTACCTACTAAACACATCTGCATCTTCAACCTCCTTCTCCTTAGCACTGTAAATGTGTACTACAAATAACTTGCACCCTTTCATGCGGCTACACTATGTTTGGATAACTGTCACCATTGTAACTGATGTGGATTTCTTCTTACCGTGCAAGACTCTTGGTTCCCCATTGTCATCAACACACTCAATAGCTTTGTCATAGCAGTCAACCTTGCTTCTATGAAGATACAACTAATCCATGCCCAACAACATACTGTATGAACCCAATGATAAAACATTTAAATGTGTTGCAGTAGGCATACCATTCAAATCAAACGCGGAAGCTTTTATCCAATGATGAACTCACTTCTTCGTACCTATATCCAACTACACTAGCCAAGTCTCTGCATGCAATTCATTACTCAAACCACACTTATCCACCAATTCAGGACTAACATAGCTATAATTATATCTAGGGTCAATCAAAATAGAAATAACTTGATCACAAAGATTACTACCCATCTAAATGATATATTTCTGGTGTTCTGCCTACATGTTGTCCACTGCTGCATAGATACATGGAATACTTTGACCAACGTCCCCAACAGTCTGTGCATCCTTTGCACTATATATTTGAGACCTACCACCCTGATTTTGTAGAAAATATCTCTTAAGGTGTTCCTTGCCACATGTCCAACACTCCAATCGGCCAGTACCAACACCTCTATGTTGTTGTTGTGACTCATGTCCTTATCTAGCTGCATTAAATATCTTTTGCGGTGCCATATTCTCTTTCTCATCTTCAGGATGAGGCCTTTTCCTCTTAGGCTTCCCTTTACCTTTACCTTTGTCCATTCCTTTCCATCCATGCTGAGATTCATTCTTACGCTTTAACTATTCATAGAAATTCTTGAGCTTCCTAATAACATTATGAAGTGACTAAGGCTCATCATACTCAATCCGACCTCTAAATTCTAATGGAAAACCACTTACAAATCTATGAACATTTTTCTTCTCATCAGTAAGATACGGTGCATACCTCATTAGCTTTAGAAACTTGGTCTTGTACTCTTCATCTATCAACGGTCCCATCTTTAGCTCATAGGATTATTTTTCCTTACTGTCATAGTACTTTTCTAACAAGTACTTCTTCTTGAAAATTCACTACAAGAAAAAAGGGCATTGGTGAGGGGCGAAAAATTTCACCATAAGCTCATTGGTGAAGGTCAAAAGAACCTTCGTCACCAAAAACTGAACGTTACCAAAAGTGGCATGACCAAAAGTATAGGTGTTGCAGTAACATTCAAATTTCGCCACCAATAATGATTTATAATGATAGATAGTGACCGTCACCATTTCATATGAGCAATGGTGACAGACCATAGCCTCCATAACCAAAAACTGAACGTCACCAAAGTTGGCGTCGCCAAAAGTATAGGTGTTGTAGTGACATTCAAATTCTATCACAAATAATGATTTATAATCATAAATAACGACCATCACCATTTCATATGAGCAATGGTGACGGACCATAGCCTTCATCACAAAAAAATGAACGTCACCAAAGGTGGCGTCACCAAAAGTATAGGTGTTATGGTGACATTAAAGGTCTGTTATTGATTATAATGTCAGATAGTGATTTTCACCATTTCATATGAACAACAACGATTTATTGTGATGGATCTTTCATGGCCGTCACTATTGGTGCATATATATATGGTGACATTCGTTGACCCTCACCAAAAGCCGCATTTCCATAAGTATAGGTGTTGTGGTTACAATCAAGGTTCGTTACGAATAATGACTATAATGATGGACATCAACCGTCACCATTTCATATCAACAAAAACGATTTATGGTTACATACCTTTGAGGTTCGTCACTATTGATGCATATATATGGTGGCATTTGTTGACCGTCACAATTTCATATTTTAGTGATAGTTGAAAAATGTCACCATAGCTAATTGGTGATGGTCAAAATCTCATTCCATATGGATCATGTCAGGGCACGATGGAATTGAACGACCAACCTCCTTCGTGTAAAGTAGGTGCTCTTCCATTGGTCTAGCACCCTTTAAAGAATTAGACTTTTAAAATTAGACCTTGCAACTTCATAAATTGTAAATTCTACAACTTTCAATAAATTAAAGTCTCGACAATATTTTACTAAACAAGCAAAGCAACATCAAAGATGTAGGTCCCTACCTAATGGTTATGGAAGTTATGAAAAGTGGGTGGAGGGAAAAATAATTATGTATAAGAGAATAAATATGTTCAGTTGAATACTCAATTGGAAGTGAAAGTCTCAAGACATTTATAATCTATAAATGACCTATAACTAGAAAATGCACCAAATATTGCAATGGAAATGTCATAAGTTGATAACATATGGAAGAAGAACATTGATGAAGACAAATGCAATATGTTATAGGTTGAGTGAAACAAAAATCTCAATTTTGTTGTTGTTTGTTGTTTAGATATTTGAATGATATCTAAACTTCTGTGCAAATGTAACACTGATGTTCGGAAACCATGAACGATATATATATATATATATATATATATATATATATATCTCCTTTACATAAAGAAACATGAAATTTGGAATTTCACAAGTCCAAACTCAAAACATGACAACAACCAACAAATAAAAGAAACTGAATTGGACAGAAAGCAATAGCTTCACCTTCATTCTTGAGCTGCTTCTATTTATTTGAATTTGACTCATGACATTCTTTATTTGACAAGGAATCAAAATCATCACTAGTATTAAATTCATCCAACACGGACTTTGGATATCCCACTAACATCTGTGTTTTTGTTGCCATGCCTGAAAACCATGGAGTTTCCTATTGATAGTAGAATAAGATGTGTGCTTGCTACTCAAGAACACATTCGTTATTAACTGTTGTTACTTGACAAAAACCGAAGAGACAACACAATATCAGCGTACACAAAATCCCCTACCAAAAATAATCATAACTTAGCAAAGAAGTCTAAAAGATGTTCTTTATTAATAAACTTTGTATTTGAAAATACTGTTTCTTTAGATTTAAAAAAGACTATGTTGCACAATGCTTCTGTCTATTTATCCAGGCAATTATATCATAGCATATATCACACAGTAGCAATATACAATACCTAAAGCAAAAAGACAAATTTTCTCAAGAAAATATATTTATAAAAGAGATTTGAAAACTATAAGTTTATCATCAAAGCTTTACTTAATTTAACAACAAATTAGTTGGAATTTGAAAATCATAATCATTCATAGGAAATGAATAGGACAATGGCCAAAGTCATTATTCATACAAATAAAGCTAGAGTCACTATTTCCATTGCAGATAACTGAAATTTGGGCAGTGGCCTAACAATTAGAGCTTATTTTCTGGGAAGACTCGTCAATACCATCATTTTTTTCCATGTTCTATTGTGTCTCTAGATCTAGATCAGATAGCTTGTCATTCTCAAGTTCTACCTTTCAAGCATTGATTTCTGGCTAACCCTTTAAAACACAATTCTACCACTCCATTTTATTTTATTTTGTCAAGAGAATTCGCAAGACCTTCCCATCCTCTATTTTACATAATCAATAACCATACATAAATGATATAAAGAATATCAAATACACAACAAAGGCCAAAGATGTTCTTGTTGTATACCTATGTTCTAGGACTTACCTGACCTTATTGGTGAAAAAAGCTCACCCTGAAAAAATAAAATCCACATGGAATTTAGAATTTATTTTTAAATCAAGCTCCAAGTAAACCAATCAAAATATGAACATCCTTTTAATCAATAAAATATCTGACTCAAAATAAAAGTGGCCTAGAATTGAATGTTATATCAACCATGTCAAGTAACTAACGTCGGGTGAGAAATACAATCCATGCATATTGGATTAGTGAAATAATTGATCGGTAAAGCTAAAAAACAGATGAATTAGAGCTAAGAAACACAAATAAATGACTTAGAACTAAGACATGAGGTTTCCCTTTCAACCCTGTGGTTAAATAACTCTTCTTTATGTCACTTACCATTAAACTTTTTTTGATACTAGGTGGAAGTGGTATTGTAACCTTAACCTCTGATAGTATGTTTCCATGACTACTTCTCAAGATCCACTCCATTACCAACATTTGGGGCTAGATAAGATCCATGCAAAAACCATTAACATGAAAATCAAATCTAGATCCTTGTAAAAAATGGGAGGAAAAAAAATATCCACAAATTGAAACAGACCGTAGGATACCTCATTCCTGCAACATGACTATATTGTCAGGAACAACAAAAAAATAAATCAAGAGAAATGTAATTTTTTCCACATTTTGACAATGAAATCTTGCATATTGTATGAACAATTGATAAAAAAAATCAGCGAAAACTTGTCAGCATCAGGATTATAGTAAAACATAAAGGAACCCCTCCAACACATATATAATCCTAAACATAAGTATCTATACATATAAGTATTTATTGAGGGAATTGTATTTTGTGAAAATATGGAAGTCAAATCTTTGAAATAACATAGTTTATTGTACCACTTCCTTATGAAGTCCATTCATTTGAGTATTTACGAAGTCCATTCAGGAATTTATTCAAAGTTCAAAGTTCAAGAAATTAACATATAGCTAAAAAAACTTAGATTTGAAAAGGAGATAATCCAAAGATTTAGAGTATATATCTCACATTTATATATCCTAATTTCCAGACATTGAAATGACACTTTTTAGCATACTATTGTGAATTCAACCCAAAATGCTAGAAAAAATTATTGATGGTTATTTTACTAATATAGAAGTTTTATACATGCATTTATTTAAATAGTTAGCTTGCAATGTCAAACATATCTAAGGATGCACACAATATGTTGCATCTTTACTGCTGGTGTGTGAACTTGAGACAACGAAGTCCAACATTAACAGTTTGCCTACAATATGCACTAGTAGAATAGGTGAACAATACTATTGTAGGTATGTGTTATGAATATATGTATTGCATGCCAATAAGAGTATCGTTGGAACATTCATGTCCAACCCTTCCAATTTTGCCTATAATTTTCACTGGTTTAATATGAACTATAGAATTGTAGGTGTGCATTCTGTATCACTTACCTAAATCCAACACCTTTAAGATAAAAATTTCAAAGAATATGTCCAGAACTGGTAGGTAATTTGCAAAATGAAACAGTTGGCTTGATTGTTTCTAGAGAAGACTAGATTCTTACATTGTTCAATGTAAATTCATGACACTTTTCCAAGCCTAGATGGAACAAAAAGGAACCAAGCTAGAAGGTTATTTAAAGAATCCTTACTTAGCTAGGGTAAAATGTTAGCCCTTTTTTGTCAAAAAGCATAAATGTAAAAACTTTAAGAAATTTAGTGAAGAGATTGTAGAAATGTTCTTATGAAACCACTAATGTAAACAAAGCTAAGAAATATTGCTTTGTATAAGAGATATTCATGGTCAAACTAACAATAAAGTGACCTTTTAGCATAGTTAATGCACTACTGCTCATGTTGTAGTGTCCTAGGGCATTCTAGGGACTACAAGGAATGCTCATGTACATCTAGAGAAGAGGTGGGGAGACATCGAGTTGTAGTTATGAGGACTACAAGAAATGAGAGGCTAATACTTGAGGTACCCAACCTCTTGGATTATATCTTGCTATGGGAGCCCTGAAGAGAGAGTAGCAAGGTTGGTGGATGTGGGTAGAGATGGATGCAGATGAAGCAACAAAGCATGCTATATTGCAGGAGTACCCAAGAGTGCGAGGCTAGCAGGTTGAAATAGTGCAAGTCCTAGTTTTGGTCACAAAGGAGCCCTAGCTGCAGTCATGGAGGGAGACCTAGATGTAGTCTTGAAGGATCTCTAGCCACAGTCGAAAAGGAATACCTAGCTACAGTAAAAGGCAACGCTAACTACAGTCGAAAGGAGGCTTAGCCACAATAAGGGAGAGGCCTAAGACGCAGCCTAGAGAGAGGCCTAAGTTGCAGTCAAGAGAGGCATAAAGATGCAGTCAAGAGAGACTAGATACGCAACAAAAGGAAGGCTCTTATCCACAACAAAGGAGGCCTTAATCCATAGCAAGAGGGAGGCCCTTATCAACCATCAAGAAGAAGCATATAGTCAAGAAGGATCCATAAGACAAAAAGAAAGAAGCCCTAGAAGCAACGTAGAAGTCTTATGTTTTTTTGTAGATACAACGTGTGAAAGAGAGGTTGTTTTGTGTTGTTCTTGGGTGCTCTTGTAGGGAGAAGGGCTGAAGTTTGAAGTTTAAGATCACAGCAAGAAGAGGCATTCAACGTGGGTTAAATAGGGTTGTTCTGTAGCTATTCCAGGAAGACAGAAGGGTTGAAAAGAGGTAGAGTATCTTGCTTGAATCTTCAACTAAAGGACAAAACTCAACTAAAGGATGAATTAGCTTAATAAAGTTCATGACAACCTTTTACAATAATATATTTATGAGTGAACCCAACTCTTATTATTGAGATTTACCGTAGTGTCTTGATAGGTGGGATATAGAGGAAAAATATGATCTCCCTTTCTCCGTTGCATTCCTCCCACCTTGAAAATCAAAAGGGGACATAATGAATTTCATATACACATAATTAATAGATATATATTCCAAATCTCTTTCCATCTACAAGTTGCACCTACTTGAGCTAGGCTCAAGCAATTAGTCAATCGAGAGCATTTATATCCCTACTTATTCTCTACACATCTCTGGGTGGATCTCTCTATCCCTGTAGTGCCAGTAAAAGGGTTTGGGTATGGTAAGGGCTACTAGCTAGTTTTTTGAACGTTTGTATTTACGTCTATTTTTGCCTGGCCTTACCCTACTATCATCTCTATGTATTCTCAAATTAAACCAACTACACAATCAAAAACTTTGTTCTTCTGTGGTATCTCAAAATACTTTTCAAACATAAAATTACAACATACTGCCACAAGGAGACTAATCATGGTTTAACAGATCAAGCTTGACATCTTGCATTAATAATTTCCTTTTACGTGATGCTAGTCTTCTATCCAAGCCTTGGAACCATGCCTAAAGGGGTGTACTACACGACCAGGGGTTTGCACTGCCAGTAAACTTAATTATAACTAATTATGAGAATAAGATAGCATTGTTTATATACCAGATTGATTAAATTAAAGATTAGCTTCCTGTATGAATTATAGTGCATTGATAGAAACAAAGATAGTTTCCAACAAAAAGCACCCAGAAAAGCAGCAAAAGTCACAGGAGACACTTATTTCACTTCTTTGGTGCTAGTCTTTGAAGACCTCCATCACCATCATCACTTCAAAATTCATCCTCCTGCACCTCAAGAGTTTCAGGTACCACTCTGACCTTGTTTCTTGAAATCTCTCTGATAGGAGTCTCTACAGTGTTGTCAGAACAAGGAATCATAAGTGGATTCGTTCTGTTTGGCATCAACTCCTCACCACTTTCAACAGCTTCCATCATCAACTTCCAGTCTTTAAAATCAAATCAAAAAACAAATTGGCTATAAGAAACTTCTCCAAATGCCATTTCTGTAGCTATGGGAGCATTTTTTGGGACAACAAAATGTTTTCCATTTTCATCGACATTAATTTCAACTCTACCATCCTTTACTAGAAATGATAACGAAAAGATATTTTCTATTGTCTAGGCAAATGATATTCTATTTATAACCAAATTCTCTAATCTGGTTTGCTTTTGTTTTTGCAAAATGTTAAATATGCTTTCCATATTCTTATTTGTTTATGATTTTTCATCTTCTGGGGACTCTTTCACTACTTGAAATTGAGTGCTTTCTGTCGGCTTAGTTCTTTTTCTCTGTACTATAGCTTTCCTTTGCTTGGTTTCATTATCCATTGGTCCAATCATAGTGCAAATTCCTACCACATTTTGGAAAACAGAAGTAGCTAAAAGCCCAATATTTCTCCATGATATTTGGGTTTGATCATCATTTCCCTCCAAAGACCTGCTTCCATATGCCTGGTCACTATAGTTTCTTAGAATATCACTACTAATAAAATCAACTGGAGTATCACCATCATTATTGTGTTATATTTTAACAATAGCGAGGAGTGTGGATGTGAGATCAAAGAGTGTATCCACATCTGTAACTTGCTCACGATGTCTCTAGACAAAATTGTGCAAGCTTTCCACTTTATTAATTATAGCCTCAAATTTTCTAGATTCTTCTTTTAAAATATTTTCTCTCTCCTCAGCAATCAAAGTCTTGAGGGAATGATAATGGTACCTTAATATACAATGTTACACCATACTCTGATTGTTTCCACTGCATGCAGTAGCATCTTCTTTCTCTCTCGGGGGCTTACTGTGGCCTTGTTGTGATCCTTTTACCCCACGAGAGGAATCTTCCAGTGTCTGACTCAATGTTTCTTCCTGTTTAACTCTAGCTTGGGTACCAAGCCTTCTACCCCTCCTTTCTATCACCTACTTTTGGAGTTGATAGAAATGAAAATATTCAACCAAATTTGGAAGGAAGGGCTTGAAATTGAGATTTCTAATTGAAGAACTACCGTGAAATGGAAAGAGAGCAAGAAAAGATTTTCGTGTTGCATTGAAATGAGGGAAGGCAGGGAGCTGTGATTTCCTCTACCCTAAGAAGTTTGTGTTGTAATAGAAGAGGGATGAAGGCCTACTATAGTGGATATAAAGTCCCAAGACATATGCATTGTTAAATGAAATGCGTAGGTGTAGTGTGTCAATTAAGCGTGAGGATTGGGAGAAGTGACACATGTGGGAGAGTGGCCATATTATTGAAGAATTGTTTACATTGAGGAAGGATACCATTTGAATATGGTGAGAATGTCAATTATAACATGGAGAGTTTCCAACACCACTTTCTCATCTACATGAGGGAGTTTACAATTTGTATATATTTGTCTCAATCCCATGGTGAATATATACTGTGAGAATACACTGTTTCATGAATCCAGAACATCTCATAAATTTATTTTAGCAATTATTCTCTTGCAAAAATGTTTATTGATGATAAATTTAGTAATGTACACATGCATAGAAGAGTGTGACTGATGGCATGGATACTTGGCCTTTCGGGTCGAAATGGCCACCTCTAAAGATAATATTTGGAATATCCTTTGAGCCTTTCTTTGAGATGGCATCCAAGAAGTTGGAGTGAAGACATCAAGGAACTTTATATTTCGACATATTCCAGCTGAATCGCCAAACATGCAAGAGAAACTAAAACCAGGGGTTATATATGTAATAGCCCCAGTGTATGGGAAATCTAGGCTTTTAGAGGAATATTTTCGAATTTAATAATTGGATGAGGATGAATATTTATGTTACACTATGTGTTGTTATTGATATGTTTGGATGTTTTGGGTGAACACTTGGCCCATCTTCAAGAACATCCAATAACGTTCGAGTCCAAGACAGATTTTAAGATATCATTTATCCAATTAGTTGTCCAGCTATGAAAGACAATCAAGTTTTCGAAGAGATACATCGTAGTACTATCAAAGCAGATTGTGGACCATGTTAGAAATGGATCAACAAGGTTTTCAGAATGTTTGCTAGAATTTGGCATTTAGTATTGCCTTAGCATTTTCTTATCAACTTTCATGGAGGCAAAATGTGACAGGAGAAGCCTGCACAATAATGGCAGCCACTAGAATGAGAAACAAAATGAATTATAAAAATGGAATCTATTGCTATGATGACACATGGGAAGATACTTATTACTCAATGTGGTTGTATAGGAAAAATAGTTTTTGCCTTTGAGTATAGTTGATGTATCATAATGTAGCGGTTGTTTCCCTGCTGCAATAAAATAAATATATATTCATCTCAAGGTGAAAGAATAACACCAGTATATCTTTGAATGATATGGGCTATGTGTTGTGCTCAACAGTTAGGAAATTCTCTATCGGTCATAGTGCAATGAAGTAATGGGTTTGGGTTTCCGTGCCCGTGTTGTCAAAGTATATCGATACAAGTGATGAAAAAATATATGTTCAATTCCCTAGAACATATCTTATTTTCATTACTTGTCGAGGATAAATTCACGACCATAGTTGAGAAATGTAATCAAAATAAAATAAATATGTGGTTTATTTAAACAAATGTGGCATGAGCGGAAAACATATGCACCAAATTACAAAATGAGAAAGTCAAAGTTTTGTATAAAAGTTTTAAATTAAAAAAATTTCAAATAGTTGCGAGGAAGTCTAACGAATGCAACTGCCCAGAACTCATCCAATGGCCATTGGAGGAGGATCAAAGCCATCCATCAATATGAAGAGATCTATAAAAGAAAATAGGGACTTTTAAGAAGGGATCCCTGATTTTGCGTACCCAAATGTTGCCCGATTATTGAGCAAGGCCTTGACGAGTTAATGAGGGTTTCCCTTTTGTTTTTGTTTCAATCTATTTTCATGGTTAGATTTTTTCTAATATGATGTCATTGGTGGACCTTAATATACAGTGTTGCACCATACTATGATTGTTACCACTGCATGCGGTAGCATCTTTGTTCTCTCTTGGGGGCTTACTGTGGCCTTGTTGTGATCCTTTTATCCCACGAGAGAAATCTTGCAATGTCTAACTCAATGTTTCTTCCTCTTTAACTCTATCTCAATTACCAAGATTTCTACCCATCCCTTCTATCACCTGCTTTTGGAGTTGAGAGCAATGCAGAAATTCAACTAAAGCTAGAAGGAACGACTTGAAATATATGTTACTAGAAACTGGAAAGGGGAAACGAAACGAGAAAAGACAACGAGATGAGAAATGGAGTTTGGATATTTCACATTCAAGAAATGAGGAGAGAGAAAAACAAGAAAGATATGAAACATACAACCAAGCATTTGTTTCACATTCAAGAAACGAGGAGAGAGAAAAAACAAGAAAAATATGAAACATAAAACCAAGCATTCATTATTAACATTCTCAAATACTATGGTTCATAAGTGGTTGCTCATAGGCTTTAGTTGCTCACATTGGCCATTCCTTAATACTTATAGTGATCAACAAATCTTCCATTTCTCACATAAGCCATTCTTGAATACTCATGTTTGATCCTCTAGGCTAGCAAATACAATAGTGTAGAAACACAGGGCACTGAATTCAAGTTTGATTTAACCTTAGAATTTTCCGGATGAGTACATGATCCCACATACATTGTATATATTCTTGGATGTGACATGAGTGGACCTCAAATTTAGGATCTATTGTGTCATTTTCCACACAGTTATTGGGTTATTGTTTTCAAGGTTGGGTAACAAGACAATGGAGATTGAGTTGATTGAGTTGATCTCCATTGGATATAGAGCCAAAAATAGAGGGTTGCTCGAACTATTGCCACTTGTAGAACCATAAATACTACAACATGTGTTTGAAGACAAAATCTAAAGAGAAAAATTTCAAAAATTTATCTTTAATCCATTATAATAGAAACTAATCTTTATAATAATAAAAATAATATATTTTAAAAGTATAGTTGAACTAGAGTTTGTGAGAAAAAAAAATTAACTAAATTATTTACTACTGATTTATAAAAATATATATAAAATATCTATACACATTACTAATTAATAAAAGATATTTGTTCTCTTTAGGGTGTTGGTATATCCAAAATTAAGATGGATCTAGGCTAGTATATATTATTTACCATAATTATTGTTAAATTTCATAATGGCTATCCCGTATTTGCATTTGCATTGATTAAATGATTATTGTATGTAGTCATGTTTTATATTAATTATTTTAATGCATCATATATATGGTTCTGTATAGTAAATTTATTTTCATGTTAAATTTTAATAGTTAAATTTAGATATTATTTCTTGATATTAGTTATTTTTTATTAATTTTCATTTTATTCAGTTGGATCGATTAAAATTTGTTATTTGAGTGAATGTTTCCAATTAACAAGTGTGGTTGATCAATATAGATAGGTGAAATAAATTATTAAATTGTGATTTTTTTTAATTTCTACTTAGTAAAATATTATATATAAATATCACTTGTGGTTATAACATACCAAGTCATTCATTTTTAGTTGTTAAATATGATTAAGTTAAAATAACTTTTAAAAAAATGTTATCGCCCATGGTTAGAACTTACCAAACCATTATTTTTTAGTCCCTAGATTTGTTTATGTTAAAATAACTTTTGAAAAAAATTATGGCCAATAGTATTGTTATATTCCATGGTTTTGTACTTTATATTCATTTAATTTGCTAGTTTTTTCACATGGTTTTTTTAGATTCCATACTTCTATGTTTAATATTTATTTAATTTATTAGTTTTTTCTCATCAATTTTCTTTCATAAATTAAAACAAGCGAGAGAGACCTTGAAGGCTTGAAAAGAAATGTCATAATCTAGGTATTTTATTCTAGGCCCCTCTTAATATATTTCTGGTTGTTAGATTTTTGTGCCAAGAGACCCCCGAATATGTTATAATATTTGCATTTTAACTCAATCAAAATAAAACAAATTCAAATCAAATAAAAAATTTAAAAATCATAAAATTCTCCAATGCATAGTTTTTTCTTGCCCATGGTACTCCTAACCCATAGTTTTTGTCCAAGGTATATCTTTCTTCAATGTAGCCTATTCAAAAGTTAATAACTAAATCAACCTAGACCCATTTTAACTGTGGTTGAGAGGATCAAATCTCTTCACTTAAAGAGGTTTGTAGCTCAAATCTCTTCACTTAAAGAGGTTTATAGCGAGAGAGAGAGAGAGAGAGAGAGAGAGAGAGAGAGAGAGATCTCTTGATGCTAGAGAGAGAGAGATCTACACTAGTTATTTAGAGGAGTATTTTCTTGTAGTAGTACTCCTATTTGTTTTGTATTTAAAATTTATTAAATGATCGATTTCTATTTTGTATTTGGATTTTTGAGACTTTTTTTTTTTATAAATTTACAATTATTTCTATCACTATTTTTATGTAATTATGAAAATTTCCATATTTATCATAGTTGAAATTATGTTTGTATTATAGACATATTAATCAATAGCTTGTTGCTATTAAGCTTTATTATCGCAAATTACCTAACATAATAATCTCTGTTATCAACGATAAAAAAAAAGTATTTATGGGATAAAACTATTAATGGGATGGATAACAGATAATTATTATTTTTTATATATTAAATTAATGTCTTTGGTTGATGATATTTAATATTATAGATAGTCTAAAAGTTGATAAAAATTTATATAGGATGGTTTTATCAAAATCCTATGCCAATCATTTGATATGTTATAAAACAAACCAATGGCAAAATAGAATATTGTGTCCTAATGTTTATATAAAATAATTAACTAACTAGAAAAATTAACTAAATTATTTAACTACTAATTTATAAAAATATATAAAATATCTATATACATTACTAATTTCATAACATTTAAATTTAAATTTTATAGAAAAAATGCCACATTTTAAATATTAATCAATTACTAAATCCACTTTTAAATAAAAAGCAACACAAAAATAACAAAAAAAAGGTTTGTAAAAACTTAACCATACACTGCTACACATCAATGGCTACAATTAGAAATATAACATAACTTTAACTAATAAAATCCCTAAATAGTCAACGTTGTTAAAGATATATTACGCATTATTGCAAGGTGTTGTGACTAGGGAGAACACCCAACCTATTTAAGATATATTATGCATTATTGGAAGGTGTTGTCACTAGGGAGAACACCCAACTTATTTGCGACAAATATGTTCAGTTAGCACCTAAGCTATATATGGTTGACTTCTAACCATAGACTATGAAAATGCCTTTAAAAATTATCGAGAAAAGCAATGCTTTTTATGATTCATGTCAAAGTCCAATCGGGAAGAGATCCATATTGCAAATGAACAATTAATGTTTTCAATTTTTTTCCATAAAACAGTGTCAAGAAATGAACATTTTTGGAAAACCCAGTTTCTTGCATTAAAAAACAAAAACTACCGTATAAAACACCATTTTTCATACCGTTCCATTTTTATACAATGTTTTTTAGAAATGAAGACTTCCATTCCGTTTCTGGTAACAGAGCTTGAAATTGAGATTTCTGATTAAGAACTACCGTCAAATGGAAAGAGAGCAAGAAAATATCTTCATGTTGCAGGCAGGGAGTTACCCTGAGAAGTCAACATTGTTGTTTACCCTGAGAAGTCGATATTGTTGTTTTCTCCATTGTTTTCCTGGTGTGGTATACTACCAAATTACTATTTTTGTAATTTCTGGTGTGGTATACTACCAAACTATTATAAAAGTTCAAAGTATATTTAATATAAATTTCATTGCCAATATAGTAATTGTGGGGCAAGTTCATTTGAAGCTAAATTCTTAAAAACAAAACCCAAATAACATAATTTCATGTGAGAAAGTTGGTAGATTGTTTGAAGCAATTGAAATTCAGGAAGGAATTAAAGGAGAGAAAGGGTACCAAACTATTATAAGAGTTCAAAGTATATTTAATATAAATTTCATTGCTAATATAGTAATTGTGGGGCTAGTTCATTCGAAGCTAAATTCTTAAAAAACAAAACCCAAATAACCTAATTTCATTTGAAAAAGTTGGTAGATTGTTTGAAGCAATTGAAATTGAGGAAGGAATTAAAGGAGAGAAAGGGTACCTATGCAAGTATTTTCTTGGGCTCTTGAAAGAAGAGAAAGGCTTCTGATCCTTCCATCGTGGTCCAAATTTGCCCAGCGAAAATAGATCCATGTTTGTGGGCAAGCCATTGAAGAGATACTCAATCTTATTTCTCAATGCATCCAAATTCAACCATGAAACAATAACTTCGAGCAAATTACTGCAACATTTCATGTGAAAATATAAAACAAATTTGCAAATCAACTCTAAGAATGGCCATCGATCTAGAAACCCTAAAAATTGATCCAACGACTTGTATCTGTTTACATATAGCTACATATCATATTGTACTATGTCCATGGTCTTCTTTTTTCAACTACTCAACATACATTTCATTTGAAAATATAAAACAAATTTGCAAATCAATTCTAAGAATGGCCATCGATCTAGAAACCCTAAATATTGATCTAACGACTTGAAATCCAATGACCTATACCTGTTTCCATATAGCCATAGATCAGATTGTATTGTACCCATGGTATTTCCTTTTTTTTCAACTAGTCAACATTCATTCAAATACACTAAGGCGGGGAAGAAAACTTGTTCTGGTCTTTCGTTTTTTTTTCAACTACTCAATATTCATTCAAATACACTAAGGCGGGGAAGAAAACACTAGATAATGGTCTTTCCTCTTTTTTCAACTACTCAACATTCATTGGAATACACTAAGGTGGGGAAGAAAATGGTATTTCCTTTTTTTCAACTACTCAACATTCATTTGAATACGCTATGGAAAGAAAATGCGGCATAAAGTAAATTTTTAGTTTGGATGATCCTTAAATTTTTTAATTATAATTATTTATTTTGTTATAAATTTTAAAAACATTAAATTTTATGAATATATCAAAATGTATGGAATGTATATTTTCTTATCTTATTGTATACTCATTTCAAAAAATTATATTTTTTATCTTTCAAAATTACAAAATAATTAACCATGTTGTAAGTTGTAATTTTAAACAAATTCAAATTTGGATTCTATATAATTAAACAAAAAAAAACTATAGATATTTTTTGTTAATGTTTAATTATCTAATAATAATATTATGGGTTTCCATGTTATTTAAACAAATGATATTTGGTTTTATAATGATTGTGTCAAACTTTAAAGCTAAAATTAACTTTTAACGATGCAATGTTTTATAACCAATTTGGATGTAGTTCATTGTTATGGCAGTAAAAAATGAATCTCATGAGTCAATTTGGTTGTAGTTCATTTTTATGGTAGTAAAAATGAATCTCATGATTCTGGCCGCACCCACACATTGGTATAGTTCCACCCAAGGAACCATTGGTCTTTCTCCATGAATCAGTAATATTGTACCAAGAAGCACCATAATGTATGGCATTTCTATTTCCCACAATGGAAAAAGCACCATAAATCCTTGTACATGAGCATTTTGCTTCCATATTGTTGAACTAAACATGGCAATACTTTCCTGTTGCAACAAGAAATTCTGAAACCTTCATCCCCCCTATCACAATATATCTTAGAATCCATCATGTTGGAGTGTAGTATCCCTAGTAAGCATATAGGAGTGTAGAGAAACACAACCTCAAAGTCAATGGGAAGAAAGGGGAAGGTTTGTGCATCTAAGAGTGATACCTCAATCACATAGATGTCGTTTTATAATCTTTTGCATTAATTAAATGTATATTTTAGGAGTTAACCATAAAAAAATGCTTGACTGAATTTGCATACACAAGGGTTCATTCTACTTCGAATTTTGGTACTTTGTGTTTATTCACTTTAATGTCACTACATATAACTAATAATTTGCAAGTCCTTGTCTCATTTGATCTCATTTTATTTCAATTGTGAAGTGACTAAGCCTTGAACCCCAAATCCTCATAGCTAAGATTTACAAAGTATGCATTGCCTCATTTCCTCTCATTTTACTTCAGTTAAATGGAGCAACTATGCCTTAGCCCCAAACCCACACAACTAATCTTTTCACACTACAAAATCCTCTCTCTCCTTGGTATTGCACTTGGTTTACATATACTTTTCACATAAGAGAAGCAATGCCTCACTAAATACCTTACATGTTAACTTATCATCTGATCAAGTTACATTTTCCAAGCATTGAGGACATTAATAAAATTCCAAAATTCAATTTCACACTCATTTGATGTAATCACCATATCCCATCAATTTTAGGTAAACTCTACAAATAAATGTAAGTAATTGTTTTGATTTTTTTCATTGACTCTAAATTAGCAAGTGAGAAAACTATAGATGCATCTTTATTTTTAAAGTACAATCATCCAAAAAAAACTCATCAAAGACTAAAGATAGGTTAAAACCTTTATGGAGTGAAAAATATTGTTGGTATCCTCCATAATAACACTACTTTCAGAAGTTGGGTTCAGATTTTACCACAAATGCAAGAACCAAAGTGAGAAGCTTATTTCAAAGTTTTTATAACATGATATATTATAAAATATTTTGAAGAAGCACACAATACAATTTTTTTTTGTATCTAGTATCATTCTAGATAGAGAAAAGTACTCGTTAGGCTATCTATGACATGAGTAAGAATTTCTATCCACCTACTTTCAAAATCATCATGGATATTTAAATATTAAAAAAGGAATTTATTAGGCCACCTATGACTAAATAAGAGTTATTCCCCATCTTTCCAAAATATCATGTACATTTAAGCTATCATATTTTATCAACATCCTTTCTATGATGCAACACATTACAACTTTACATTATATTTATGCATTATATGAGTTGATGTACTTGTAAGGTGTATAAATTCCAAAATAATTGTCAAAATACCCATGTTTACACTAAATTGATTGTTTAAGAGACACATTTTATGTAGGAAGCATGCATCAATCAAACACTACTCTACTTATAGTTTACAAACCCAACCAATTTTTCATACACAAACACATTCAAGACTAATCCACAATAACAAACAATGCTCAAAACAATACTCTTCATCAAACATCTACCAATGCATAAACAATGAGGAGATAAGAGACACATAGAATATGCGATCAACCAAGGCCAAAACCTCTCCAACATGAGACGAAAATCCAAATGATATCTTCTTCTTATATAGACTTCAATTGATGAATACCAAGACCATGGCCTAGACCCTTGACTCAATGACCTCTCCAAGACCAAGTCACAAGCCTCCTTGATTCAACTTCCTTATTTTTCCTTGAGTCAATGATGATTAGGCTTCTTCCTTCAATAACTTGACTATCCTTCAAATTCCAATTCCATGGATCAGATCTATAGTTATTGGCCCTCTTGCATAAACTCTAGAACATGTGGTTGACCAACCTTTTGAACCTTGATCTTCTTTGCTTGGATGGTATGAACTCTTATTATAATTTGGTGTGTAAACTTGCTTATCTTCTTCCTTGATTCGACTTCTTGGACAAAAACAAGATCTTCGACCTTTTATATAGTAGATATTTCTTCCTTCCTTCATGCATGTGGATCTATTAGCCCTAAAACAAACCCATAAACAACACCAAAATCTTCTCTCTTTGTTTCCTTCTCTTGGTTGGTTATCTTGGCACTTCTTATTACAGACTTACTTAACCAAATTTACTTGTCCACAAATGGAGGATGAGCTGCCATATATATAGTGTTATTTCCATCAAAAACACGTGCTAGGAAGTGTTAAGAAGTGTTAGGGGAACACAAGGGAGCAATACGTGAAAATAATGCATGCAAATGAATGATTAATATTTTGTGACAAGAAATGTTAGTGAGTTCCAAGTGTGCTAAGGAGGGAGTGAAAAGGTATGTTAGGTAGTGTTAAGGCATATTATAAGCCAGGGAAACATGCCATGATGTGTCAAGTGCTAGGGTGTGCTAATGCATGCCACAGAGTGTTATGGAGTGTCAAGGAAACATAAGGGAGCACTAGTTTCAAATGCATGGAAATGAATGACTAAGAGTGTGTGACAAGGAGTGTCAGCAAGTTCTAGGTGTGCTAAAGAGGGGACGACAAGGTATGTTAGGTGGTGCCAAGAAATTCTAGAGTGTTAGGGTGACATGCCAGGGTATTCCAATGCATGTCAAGGTGTTCCAATGTGTGTCAGGGTGTGCCAATGCGTGTCAGGGAGTGTTAGGGAGTGTGACATAAACACAAAGGAAAACTAGTTCAAAATGCATGGAAATGAATGAATAAGAGTGTATGATAGGGAGTGTCAGTGAATTCCAAGTGTGCTTAGGAGGGAGTGACAATGTTATATGCTAGGTAGTTCCAAGGCATGTAAGAGTGCCATGACATGTCAAGGAATGGTACGGTATGATAAGGAGTGCTAAAGCATGCCATGGCATGCAGGGAATGCCAACATGTGCCGCATAGTGCCAAGGGATTGTTAGACATGCCAAGTGCTATGCCATGTCAAGATGTAAACTATGTTGCTTAGTTGTTTTATGGCCATGGTTAGATGTGAGACTTGACTTGGTAACTTCTTAAGTGAGATGAGCTAAGATTGGGCATAAGTAGCCTAAGATGAGTTATATGCCATTCTTAGGTGAACAAGGGCTAATATAGTTGTAGTAACTGTAACTTGGTCAATATGTTGTAGTCGAGGTAGGACTTGGTTGGTTCCCAAGTCTTAAAACCAATAAAGGTGGTTATGAGGGAATGATAGCTAAGGAGTGCCAAGGCATGCCAAGGAATGAAAAGGAATGATAACACATGCCATACAATGTTAATGCATGTCAATGAGTGTTGGCTAGTGTGAGGGAATCACAAGGGAGAACTAGGTCAAAGTGCATGGAAACAAACAAATAAGAGTGTCTTCTAGGTGTCCCAAGGATGAAGCGTATTAGGATAATTTCATAATAGGACTTGCAATAGGTAAGCCTATGATTATGATAATGGGATGGAAAAAGCAATTTTAGACAAAGGGAGGCTTTCGTCTAGGGACAAAACTATTTTTTCAATGACTTGGTTGGGTTCTAAAGTCATAAAAAAAGTAAGGTTATCTATGAGGGCATGAGAACTAGGGAGTGCCAAGGTGTGCAAGGAATTCCAAGAAGTGATAACACATGCTAGAAACTTCCAAGGCATGCTAGTCATTCCAAGACATACCAAGTGCTAAGGCATGCCAAGAGCTATCAGGTGATAGCGTGTGGTGCTAACGCATGCTGGGGAGTGCCAGGGAAACAATATGGAGGACTAGTTTCAATTGCATGTAAATGAATGAATAAGAGTGTGTGATAGGAAGTGTTAGCAAGTTCTAGGTGTGCTAAGAAGGCATTGACAAGGTATGTTAGGTAGTGTCAAGGAAACACAAGGAAGGACTAGTTTCAATTGCATGGAAATGAATGAATAACAATGTATGATAGGGAGTGTTAGCATGTTCTGGGTGTGCTAAGGAGACATCTTTGGACAAATTTTGGGAGGGTTTGGAGAAATTTTTTTGTTTTGGCCTAGACTTGCAATTTTTTGGCAATTTTTTGTCTAGCAACACAGCAAGCTCACACTTTGCTTTCCTCAATGCTCCAAATTATGTAAAATCAACATTTTTGGAAAGCTTATGACCCCATCTAAAACCCTATTTTCCCACTTTCTTGGTCTAGGGTTCAGGTTTCGAGAAATTTGCAAAAAAGAGGTCAAAAGTCACCTTTTGGCCCCTCTATTTCCATTTTTTTGTGCACCTGGAGACACCTTGGGAGAATGGCCATATCTAAGCCAAAAATTGGTCATTTTGAGTGAAACAATACTCTAAAGACATATACATTCTCCCATATTTCTAGAAAAGGATTCCGATCTGGATTTGGACTTTAGAAAGGCACTCAAAAATGGCCTCCAATAGCTCACTTTACACCTACAAATTTCTGAGATTTTTGTAAAATTTTCACTGTGTAATTTATTGCAATTCCTAGTTTGACTCTGGTAAAAGTCAAAAGGGTGAAGTAGATAAATGTGAGGGGTAAAAGTAAATGTAAATAATGGGTGGTTAGTATTTATAAGTTGTTTTGATGAAAATTTTACCTCATTTATGAGAGAAGTTGGAGTCAAAGTTAATTGTAGAAGTCGTTTTTAACTTCCCTAGACATTAGGGTTGGTTAGAACACCTCATGGAATAGTTCCTAGAGTCATTGATTCAACCCCTAAGAGTGGGGAGATGTTGTTTTGGTCTTTATGTATCAGTCTCTCAGTGATAGAATGGTTTGATTTCATATGAGAGAACTATTGTAGCTTGCACTTGGACATTTTCTGGAAATCAAAGGACACAATTTGCAACTATTGTCTAGGAATTCATGTGTAGTAAGTTTGTGATGTTATTTTTTCTCTATTATAGCTTTATATGAAAGATATTAATCTTCTCTTCCCATTCATCAATTATTCAATGTTTTTCCATACATTTTATAAACAAAATTCTTTGCATAAAGCTTTTTTTTTATGGAAAAATCATTATGTGTTACTTTATTTCTTGCTTAATGAATTCATGTTTCATGCTCATTAGTACCTTTCACTTCTTCTAAACACTACACTACACCAAAAAACCATAAGTTCCATCACAAAAGTAATTCTACCTTTCTCCTTTTTGTATTTTTTGTTGTAACCCTTTGATCCTCTGACCTAGCTACCTGGTTTTTCTCCCTTATCCAGCACCAAAACCCTAAATTTTCCAAATTCTACTTGAACCTAACTGTCTATCCTAAAATCCTTTACATTCCAGTCATCTCTTTATTATGATTTCATAGAGAGAGCACTCTCTGGTTTGGTAGGGCTAGTTACCAAACTAAAAGCCTGGTCTGTGATTACCTCCGTCGATCTCCTCATCAGCCTGGGACATTGTGGAGGATAATAGAGGGCATGAAAACTAGGGAGTGCCAAGGTGTTCTAGTGAATGTAATGTTCCCAAGTCATGGAAAAATGTAATGCTAGTTGTAAGGTCATGACTACCAAGGTGTGTTAGGGAATGCTGGGGCATGCTAACATGTGCCAGATAGTACGAAGACATGTCAAACAAGATAAGATGTGCCAAGTGTGAAGGCATGCCAAGATGTACAAGGGTGTGACAATGCATGCCAAGGACTGTTAAGGGAACAAAAGGGAGGAACAAGTTAAACTACAAGTAAATGAGCACATAATAGGGTTAATAAGTCATCAATTTACCTTTTCCATGAGGGTCATGCTAGGAAAACCAACACTATGTGCCAATAGGTGTCAAGTGCCAAGTGTTAATGTATTCTAAGTGCCAAATCTTCCTCCGTCTCTTCTCATATAGTTTCCAGTAATTGATCTCAAATAAATTTAATATTAAACCATGCCAAATCATACCAAGCCATCTTAATGCATGCCAAACATGCTAATACTTGCCAAGTTCCAACACGTGCCAAGTGCCAATGTGCATCAGGGAGTGTGATGCATGATATGAAGTGGAAGAGCGTATCGAAGAGTGCTAAGGTGTGCTAGAGAGTGCCAATGCATGCTAGGGAGTGTTAGGGAGCACTAGGACAACACAAGGGAGCACTAGGTCAAAATTCATGGAAGTGAATGAATATAAGGGTGTGTCGGGGAGTGTTAATGAGTGCTAGCTGTTATGCCAATGAGGGTGTGACAAGGTGTTGAAAATATCAACAAAATGCTAAAAATAGAAGTGCTAAAAATAACACTAATATAAATATAATTTTGAGATACATTCCAATTTTAGTTAGTCCCTGAACTAAAATTGAGAATTAAAATACGAATTTGATTTTAGAAGTTGTTTGTAAAATAATTAATTAATTCATCTTGAGTCAATTAGTTGTAGAAAATCAAACATGAATTTTATGTGAAGACATGCAACTTTGGGAACGACTTTGTTCATATATGATGCAAGAGGAGATAAGGAGAAGCACCAGAGATGGATCTTCATCAAAACAAGATGATGAAGAAAATATAGTGTTAGCGAGTAAGGCAAGGAAAGGGAAAGGGAAGGCATCCCATTCCAAATCCAGTTCTTCCCATGGTGGGAAGAATATTGACAAACAAAAAGTGATATGCTTTCATTGTCATGAGGTGGGCGACTATGCTATGAATTGTCCACAGAAGAAATCCAAGAAGGGATCCTCAAAGGGATTAGATGGTGAGGCACTGGCCTCATAGTTCAAATTGGATTTCACCCTCATCACATGTATGGTTTGATTGATGGTGGGGTGTTTGATACTTGGACAGTGGAGCTTCATTCCACATGACTAGCGACAATAATCCTTTTAATTCCTTGGAGGAGAAGGACCTCCAGATGCAGATCAAGATGGGCGATGATGGAATGTACCATGTTTCAAGTGAAGGTACAGTTGTGTTTCAGAGGGAACATGGAGCTCCTCTCACCCTAACTAATGTGAAGTATGTGTCGAGTCTGAAAAAGAATCGTGTGTCCGTCACTATGATGGAAGGCAAAGGCTGTGGTGTAATCTTTAGTAAAGGAAAGGCATTCCTAAGGCATATCGGCACTAGACAGACCAAGAGGATTGGCATTCAAGTAAGGAATATCTACAAGCTGGAGGTAGAGGACTGTGCTGCATTGAGTTCCAAAGTAGAGTTGGTGCAAAGCCAAGATGTTGGCAAGCTGTGGCATAGAAGATTGGGCCAGTTGCACCATGGGGCCTTGAAGATCATGCAGCAGATTTCTACCATAATACCCAAGGGAAAACTTGAGAAAATGGATACATGCAAAGGTTGTACCTTGGGTAAGTATGTGAAATCTTCCTTTCAGGATCAAGACAATAGAGCTGGAGAAATCCTAGAGCAAGTTCATACAGATGTGTATGGACCATTCTCTTTAGCCTCCACCACTAAATAGAGGCACTATGTTATTTTCATTCATGATTTTTCTCATAGATGTTGGATCTACTTTATGCAGAAGAAGGATCAAATCTTCTCAAGTTTTTGTGAGTTTAAATCCTTGGCAGAGAAAGAATTCAAAAAGAAAATAAGGGCCTTGTGTAGCAATAATGGTGGAGAGTATGTCTCCCAATAATTTAAGGACTTTTGTGCAGTAGAAGGAATTAAACGGGAGTTGATGGCACCCCATAACCCACAACAGAATGGGGTGGAAGAAAGGAAGAACAAATCAATTGTGGGAGCAGCTTGAGAGATGTTGCATGACCAAAGCCTACCACTTCATTTGTCGACTGAGTCATGCAATACAGTAGTATACTTGCAGAATAGAAGCCCGCATATTATATTGGGAATGAAGACACAAACAGAGGCCTTTTCCGGGAAGAGACCAGATGTGAGTCACTTCAGGATCTTTGGATAATCGGTTTATTGCCGTGTGACCAAATTTGCCTGGAAAAAGCTAGATCCAACAGCTGAGTTGGGGATACTTGTGGGGTAGACTAATACACCCCACAACTATCGAGTGTTCTTGCCTACTAGTCAGAGGATAGTGGTACGAAGAGATTTGAAGTTCGATGAGCAAAAAGCCATCCAAGTATCACTTGAGAGGGAGCTCAATTTGCATGCAGAGAAGGAACTTTTAGTTCCTAAGGCGGAGGAGCCTCAGAGTAATGCGGAGCAACCGCATGCAGAGGATCCGGTAGTGGAGGCATCCACTCATGCTGAGTCTTCCAGAGATGGGAAGAAACACTCAAGGGAAGATGACAGGTTGATGATGGATGTGTGAGAGAATGTGCGACAGCCATCTTCTTAGCACATACAGAGGAGGTCACCCAAGCGATACACTGGTTACATGCCCCTGGTTGGGGAGTGTGTAGAGACCAAACCTTCTTCCTTTGAGGAAGCAGTGTAGTAGCTAGTCTGGGTTGATGCTATGGTGGAGGAGTACGACTCCATAATTCGAAACAGTGTTTGGGATGTTGTCCCAAGACCATAGGACAAGTCAGTAGTGAGTTCCCGATGGCTTTACAAAGTAAAGCAAGAACTTGATGGCAATGTTGAGAAACATAAGGCAAGGTTTATTTCTTGTGGTTTCTCACAGATCAAGGGGATCAGCTACGATGAGAATTTTTCTCCTGTATCAATGTACTCATCTATAATATCGATGTTGCCACTATCATCTTAGATGGGTTGGAAGATCCATCAATTGGATGTGAAGATTGTGTTCCTTAATGATCCAGGTAGCTCCAGAAAAACACACAGGACAAAGAGGGTTATGAATGCTAAAAAAAACAGTGTTCGGAATGATGTCATCCTAGGACCAGAGCATAGATCTCATCGTGCTAATTGTGGAGGTGCAAACAACACTTCAATCCGAGTCTGGATGATGAAGTTATCACAAAAAGAGTTGCCTTGGTTCCTTCAAAAAAAGGAGGTTTTTCCTCTAAAAATGGGTCTAAAAGCCTTATAAGGCAAATCGCAATCAGAGGGTCCAAAGGGGTAGACTTAAGGCAGGTAGATAGGAACCCCCAATTAGAAATCTCTGATTAATCAGAGTTAGGGGCATGTTATCGATGATATCAGGGACTTAAGTCATGTGATTAGTGATCGACATCTGCGATTAGTGTCGATGGATGCCAAAGGCAAGACCCCTAGG